>JAYXIM010055689.1:0-36222 GCA_037575425.1 Anastrepha fraterculus | reverse complement strand
CTGGATTAAACGCCGGCATAAGTGCGTTGCATTTGATGGGGAGTATTTTGAAGACGGTAATATTACTTTTGATGAATAAATTTGTATTTTAAATTTTCTGAGAGCTTTTTGATCAGGATGATATCATACATATACTGAGAAGTTTTGACAATTTATTTGTTCCTCTTTTAATTTTAATCGTTTTTTATGAGAATATAGTACATTCTAATACAAATCATAGAAATTTAAAAAATTATAATCAGAATTTTCAAATAAAATGCACCATCGCGTATATAAACATTAGAAATGGTTTTTTAATGGTGGTCGCTCCCTGGCAGGTAATGCCAAGCCGAGGAGTACCTCTCTAAGCTGAAGAAGTTTCTCACACAAACTATTACTCATTTGAAGGCGTCATATGAGCCTTTTAATTTGGTGCGAAAATACAATATTAAAATAAACAGCATTGCATGAAAAGCTAAGGCGAAACACTTTTTTAGAATGAATGCACTCCGGATCGTAAAATTAGGGATATTTCGCGAATGCTAAGCTGTCTAAAGACGGGTGACAGTTGCGAGTAGGCAAAGGCCTTTAGCTGGGAAGATCTGAAGCATAGCTAAAATAACCAATAAGCAGTCCCGGACAGCGTACAGTGACTAGAAGAGGAGAGTCTCAGGTGGGTTTTTGGATTGCAACGAACTTCTTTTAAATACTGAGTACCTCTGATCCTCCTAGCTTCATGGCGAGCGTTTTGACGCCATTCATTCAGTCACCATATATGCTAATAATCTATGTTTTAATGCATAACTAGTCCCTCCATGATTCCGTAGGCTCATACCATAGGCGCGGTAATGGAAGAAAAGTTTAGAATGACGATAGGAAACGACGTACTGATATGTATGGCGTGTACCCTACAACCAAGTAATCATTGAGATACAGAAACGAAGGTCGAACAAAATGTGTATCCAAAGTTTTTTGAGAGAGGAATTTAATATTTTATAAAAAACGTTGATACTATTTTCGTATCTAATAGCTCACAACTATAGTATAATAAAATTAAAGTTTGAAGTGACTCAAAAATCGCGTTGATTTTAGGATTATGTTTAAAAAGTTCGAAATGCTGATACAAATTTTCTGAACTTTTCTGAATTTCGTACTAAGTTGTGGAAGTCAGATTAATATGGATTTTTCTAAAAAATTAACTATATCTTTATTGAAAATTAGTTCAAACTAAATTTAAACAATTAATTTCAAGATTTAAAATGGCGAGGAATGCCAGGGTTTTTTGGATGGGCGTACATACATTTATAGTAGCGGAAACTATAGCAAAATCATAATGAGCTGTGCCAACAAATGTTCCATTGGCAAAAAAAATTATGCTTTATAATGTAGTAATACAATAATTAGCACACAGAATCCGTATGCAGAATCTTTGTCAATCAGTGTTATTTTCTGTTATGAAAAGTTATTATTGGTGCATACCCACGCCATTGTATTCACAAACAGTTATACGCAAATAGTTGGCAAAACTTAAATTTTAAATAAACAACACGTCTATGTATACAAATAGAAATTAACTCATGAACAAATTTTAATTTTTAATAGTAACATGGCAATTCAAAATTTGAAAAACTTCTTGCACATTTGTATAAGAAAATGTAACTACACAATTTAATATATACAAAATTTTGTTTTGAATGGTTAACTTTTCAAATATTTCTAATCAGAATATGGAATGTGTTATGTTCTTTTTTTGTTGACGTAATAATTCAATGCCTTCTATGGAAATTTTTCCTTTTTTAAACAGGAGTATTTCGGCTGCAATGATTGGCTTTCTGGTACATTTCTACCATGAAGTTATGTATCCTAAGTACCATATGCAGCTTGGAGCCGGCATTTTTCACTCCTAGAAATAAGAATCCAAAGAAAACTAGAGTAGTGTACAATTTCCGGTCGTGCCCAGATGCAGAAAGATAAATATTTTCTAGAGGAGCACAAAACCGAGAAAAAAACTCCTTGATTTTAATGTTGCTCTTTAGCAAGAACGTGAATTTGTAAATATGTATATAACAATGTGTATTGTCGGTTGAAATTATTAATGTTTAAGTAATTAATTAAGTAATGATCAAATATATACGGAAGTGCTAGATTAATGTTTTAATAAGATTTAAGATTTTAAAATTCAAAATAAGATGACTCGACTTCTTAGCGGCTTAAAAACTGATCGAAAAAATATTCAATTTCTTACTTCAACGGCTAATTTCCAACTTCACTCTTTTGACTTTCGACAACTTCGGTGACTTAACGACTTGACAATTTGACCTTTTTGACTTTCGATAACTTGACTCCTTCCTTGGGATGATTGAACGACTGCTGACTATTCGACAATCGATAGTGTTACCACCTTCTTACATGTATAAGAAGAAAATCGGAGTTATTTGTTAGGTGTACACGTACTATTACGATCTCACACCAACTCTTCCTCTTCTTCATCTAGATAGCTTTCGCAGAAATCAAACTACATTGCAATGAATTCCATAATTTTTTTATCACATGCCAGCAAGCGAATATGTAAAAAAGTTAAATCACTGGCTCAGTCTTTATTCATTCTAAACAAATTATCTTCTTATCCAGTCAAATTTGCTCTCCGACTTGATGTAGGCATTTTGAGCGTAATATAAATCTTCATATAAAGTAAAAATTTGACGTCATTGGAAGTGTTTCAGCTCTGAACCTTTGACCGCAAAATTTCTCACTTTCCATTAGTTTTTAGCCATTGGTCTACGCTCCAAAGTTAGTAGTGCGGGAAAAAACTGTTTCAAGTGCAGTTGATCATAGCCAATTTTAAATTATTGAGAGTAATGCAGAAGTGCAGCAGTGGCAAAAAAGGTAAAGTAAATTTTTAAAATCTTAAAAACGTAAAAAATTAGAGACTTATATATAGTGGTGAAGAATATCCAGGAACTAATGGAAAAATATATTTTAGAAAAATGTTCCAGAAGCAGTAACGTGGGAAAACATCTTCGTTTAAAACAACTCTTGAACACCTTCTGAGCAATTAATAGTGCAATTTATGGGCCTAGCAGATTTCATATCTGACTGTAAAATACATTTACAAGTATTTTGGCTACTAACTAAATTAACTCGTAAAATTTAAATTTCTTTTGCAAGCAAGCACTTCTTGTGAAAAATGATGCAAAAACAAATAATTCATCAGTGTTAAAATGTATATCTCATCAGCTTCAATGGAATACCCAAAGTAAACATTGCAGCGGAATGTAGAAAAGACAATCGGAAAGTGTTTTTTTTTTCTCATAATGTTTATACTCGCAATCGCCACTTCAAAGGATCATTTATAGTTAAGAAAAGAAAAAATGGAACAACGTATTTTCAAAATAATACAGTGAGTAATTTTGTAGAGAAATCATTTTTAAATATAAAGCTGGCTAATAAAATTTCCAAGCAATCATTTACTTGAAATTCATGTCATTGACTGACGCCTCTGAATTACTTTTACGTGAGAATGACGATGTGTGATGATGCTGGTGTTGCTAGTGCATGCCTGTCCATGTGGCGGCTGCAGCAGCTGATGATATAATAAAGCAATTTCGGGCGAATCGTTTGGCTCTAAGCCATAAAATAAACAGGAGCAGCATTTAAATTTTTCAATATCATAGAAACGGCATGGGGTAGGAATGATATCAAGCACGCAAACCCACTAACTTTAACATGAAATGGTGCAATTACTTATACGTTGAAATGCTTTAAGCGCTGTTGAAAATACTTATAAAAATATCGAATTTAAATATATACAAAATACAAAAGGCTGCTAAAAATATAATTAGGAAAAAAATTAATAATGTACATATTCAAGGTGGCACCAAATTAATCATCAAATTTTGATTTTGAATAACTTTGTTGCTAAAGGCCAAAAAAAAAGTTTTTGAGTGATGGAAATTTTTACTCTGACTTTAACGCGCTCCATTGTTTGTCTGATTAATACATCAGTGTCAAAAATGATTGACGAACGACGCCATTTGCAAAGTTAAAAATCTTCTGATAGGCTGATTATTATTGTATATATGTATGTAGGTGTCTGCAAAATAAATAAAATTGTCTATGGAATTTAAACACACTTCTTATATACTTTTTACTTAAAATCTGTAACTTTCTATAAAAATAAATTTGTTTCGAATATACCATTTAACATCAACATAAAAAAATTCATTACCACAATATATTTTAACAATTCTAATTTTCTCACAATTGCCAAATGGCGCGAATAATTACAGTAAAAACTTTGCGTTTAGTTTGCTCTTGGCGCCTTCCAACTACGCTCCAAATACGGTCGAACACGCCATTCGCCGATTCAATTAGAGATTTTGCTATTTGTTTCTTCTATACCCTCCACTTGCCAAAAAACTTAATTCTTATATATGCAGATATACTATATATATATAAGTATATGTAAGTCTATAAGTATATCTATATATTATATAATAGCTAACATTTTTGTATCAACGTAGCTTCTCTTTTCGGACATCAGTACAAAGTGAGCGGCTCTCATTGACACAAAGTTTGGATAATTTGTTATAGCTATAAACAGTTAAATTGGTCTTTTGGCTGCTATTAGCTTGAGTTTCACCCATCAGTTGTAAGAGTGTTGCGCCTAAAACTTGGGAATGTTATTTATTATATTGCAAGATCCCGAACAAATATACTAAATCGGGAATTAGTAGGGGAAGAGACCCACTTCATTTTATTATTGTTGGCATCTGAAATATATGAAGCATGAAAGGAGAGCAAGTGAGAGTTAAATTTATTAAAGAAGCCATCCTATAGAGTTTGAGAGCAACATGTTTTTCCAATATTTCAGCGATGGGATTGATATCGAATGTTGTTCATAAATAAGTAATATTTCTGAGCGTATAGCTAGAGTTTTAAGCGTCTAATAGAGTAAAATGCTGGTAAATTTTCGTGAAAAAATTAAATAAATGGCGCTTACATCCATTGTCAAGTATTTTGGCCTAACTTCTCCCTTAATTAGTGGTGTTCGTCCTGATGTCACGTTTCTTCATAGAAGCTATTTCATTTAAAATGTTAAGCTATTTCGTGTAAAATTTCGAAAAAAAAAAATTTTTTTTTGTGTAAAATGTTAATATAATCCTTTAAGAATATGTCAAAAAAATTTAAGAACGTAAATTTAAGTACTTCGTGAACCGTGACGACTCTATTCTTTGCGTTCGAGCGCTGGGAGAGGTATAGTTACGTTGTATTCAAACTTTAGACGCGTTTTTCTCAAAACTATATTTTTCGAATTGGCGTACACGCTAACTCGAAAAGTTATTGACCGATCTCCCTGAAATTTTGCACACATCTTTCCAAGATATTATTTTCTATGTGTTTCAAGTTTTCGAAAATTAAAAAAAATATTTTTTCGAAGCAAAAATAGTAGGAAAATTCGCCGCAAAATTCATTTTTTTTAAACATTTTATTCCGCGAATTTTTTTTCATTTGTTTTTAGTTCATATATTGTAGAAATTAGGACATTGATAAACAAAACAATTTTTGGTTTTTTATATTCAGGTCATTGACGCCGATGCATTGTAGCACCGCCGGTTGAGAAGCCCCGCTGTGACCTTCCTGGAAGAATTGAGTGTACATCCGACATGTTTAATGATTTAAAAAAAAAATTGTTTTATATTATTTTTATGTATAAATAAACTGTATGCCAATTTTGAACAAAATATATTGACTTCTTCATTTTAAATAATTTTAATGAAAATCAGGGAAAATATGGCCATTTACAGGTATCTGTCCCCTTAACTAAATTAAGGTTATTACTTAGTTTTACTCTTGAGAGTTTATCCAAAAAAAAACGATTACGCTTTTAGGTTATGCTTTTGTTTTCAAAGGTGACGCCTAGATGCCAGTAGTGAATAATTCCTTGATGATACCTTTTATTAGGTCATCTTTGAGATTTGTACACAAATACAAAATTTTACACCATAGATTAACGCATTGAAACTGTTGAAACCTATTATGAAAATGGTCCGATGGTTGATCATGAAGAACAACACATCGCAAAATTCGTGATTTTTTGTTGGAACTAATCGTTCGAATGAGTCAACAATTCAAAGGTTGGTAAAAAAATTTGAAGAAACTGGTACTGTCTAGAATTGAAAAAGACTGGATGATCAAAAATTGGACTTTCTGTTGGGAATATTGCAGCTGTAACGAGAAGTTTTGCTGAACAACCTATATAACCTTAGTTTACTGTAATAAAAAAATAAAAAGCGGTATCTCTGATGCCTGAATTCGGTACAAATGATAAACCAAAAACAAAAAAAAGAATACGATGAAAGAGAAATTTTTCTCCGGCGCCTCACACATTTTTGCCTAAATGCATGTACATAGATAACGACTTATTAAAAATCGTGAAAAATTACACTGATTGCGTCCCAAGTTAAATCCAACTTAAGTATTATTGAGATCGTTTATAAATCAACCATTCTTTTATAAATTAAGATTAAATTGCCATCCGGTCCTATGATAACGCAAGCTTTACTCTCAATTGTACAATATATTAGTTTGTTCTACTCCAAAAATTAACAGCCGGTCCAAATTAAATTTTATTAAAATGTGAGTGCGTATAAAAAATTCGCTAGGAGCAAAATTTTGCACTTCCTAACTTGTTAATGCGATTGCTTTAATCAACATGGTTTGGTGTATGAGTACCATTCGGTAGTGCCCGGGGTAAAAACCCGGTTAAAGCTCGAAACATTAAAATTAAATGAAATGAACATTAAAATGAATGTTTGTTTCTAATAGCGGTTATTTTTCGGCAGGCAATGGCAAATCTAAGGGTATATTTCTGCCATAAAAAAACTCCTCGTAGAAAATCATTAGTCATTCGGAAGCGGCGTGAAACAACAAGACGTAGACCCGAAATCGGAAGAGGAGCTCGGCAAAATAGACAAAAAACATGTAAATGCTTTTTATAGCTTGCTTCGAAAAACTCCTTCTCCTGCTTGATACATAATTCGAAGCTCAATAAATGTTTGCTGCACAATGTTTTTCGATTAAAGTCTTTAAGTATTTGTATAGCTGCAGCTCGCCATCATAAGATTTCAGCACAACCTATAAGCAGTTTGAAAATTACATTTGTCAACAATTTATATTATTTTATGATTTTAATCCACTTTGAAAATAATAGTCTACTTTGAGAATAAATGAAAATAAAAACGTTTTTTTTTTTAATTTATGTTTTTGTTATTAGGCTCTCGATATAAAAAATTAACCTTGTATAGTGACGATTGTGTAGAATAACCAAAGAAAATGAGAATAAATTAAAATTGCATGGCACATTTACCGCTTTATGAATGATTTTACCAACAAAATTTTATATGGGGAGGGTGCTGTGTAGGCGCTATAATAAAGCATTCAAATTACAATACTAAATACACCTACAGCTTCACATTTTTCTCATTTTAGAATTTTTAAATATTTAATTTTTTCATCAACCCCTTTCATTTACTTTGGCGTGAAAAATATGCGAAACCAAATGCTAATGCTTACCGCCAAATGGTTCAAGGGCAGAGTGAACCATATAAATAAGGGAAAACAATGCGCAGTTAGCATTGAGCCAAAGAGGGTAGGGAACATATACGAGTATTTACACATAAAGCGAAGCCGCAAAATTCACATGAACTTATGCATACACACACAGAAACAAAAATGTGTGCATACTCGGATTAACTTTCGCACATTCACATATACACACGCCTAAGCATTTACGCTTGCAATGTATTTCCTAAGAGATTTCCCTAAACTCATTCGTAAAAACCAAAACAACAAAAAAGTAACTAAAAATTAAATTATCATATTTGAGTTAACATAAGCACCTGAGTGGTGCTTTTTGTTGCCAAACATCAAAAAGCGTCCAGCAAATACAAACTGGTTTCACACCCCTACAGGAAAGAGATGTTACAATAACAAAGAAGAATGTATTTTCGGTTTTGTTTTTGTTTCTGGAAATTTTAAAATTTTACGGTAGAAATGCCTAGACATACAAACGTACACAGACTTGAGCGTATGTGCGTATACTTGCATGAAGCACATCTGTCGACACGAGCGCAGTGTCAGTGGTGGCAGCTTGGTTGACAGGTTTATTGCAGGTTTTGAATGGTGACGCCTATGCCCCAGGCAAACAAATTTATGAACCTCAACTTGTATGCCATCATCAGCATAATCACGCAACGAGCACCGCAACTGCAAACTGTCATTTGAGTCATACATAATATATTCGATTTTGATAGCATGGGTATTGGTATACAGGCATTGCCATACAAATGGTCAAATGAAAGTACATATAGTACACACTTTTCTTGGTGCTAAGCTTCCCAGGTTGACAGCTGAGTAGGAAGGAGTTATTTCCACGAGTTCGGTTGAAATTGCTATTGAATTTAAAACTTGATTCTATGTCTCCAAAAATGTGCCTGCAACTCATCGCACACCCACTTTCAACACGTATACACACTCGTCACGTACTGCTATTCTTAAAAGTTTGTGTGTGTTTATGTGCTGTACAATTTATGTCAGATAAATCTTTTTGTAAAAATGAATAATCATCGGCGTGCTCCATTGATCGCCCTGGCAACCCCAGTTTAATTTTGTCATTCTAACACTCAACCACCCTATTCAATCATTTTTATATACTTTGCTTTATATGTATACATACATACATATTTATTTGCGAAAGTGAGAAAAGTAAAGTGGGGGCTCGTTGCGCTGAAATGGTTTATGTTGTAATTTTTTTCTTTCGTAATGATAAATAAAACTGAGTTTCATTGTGGTAGCATTCTTCCGAATTCTTTAATTTCCATTTTTTTTCCTTTTGAGTTTTAGCAGGTGAGAGCATACACACAAATTAACGATTCCGGGTGTTCTATTTTTTATAAAAACCTCAATCAAAAACCAAAAAAAAAAAACTTTTAATGAAAACAAATTAAATCCAAATTAAAATAACGCAAAGAAATACATCTGGCCGCATGAAAATAAAAAAAATTATAATTTGATTTTGAATGGCGCCTTATTTTAAGCAAATCTTTCTAAAACTTCTTTTACCGTAAAAATTTGAGTCATATAGACTAAGCTGTTCAGCTACCCCATTTAACCGCTCTTGGGACATAGCACTTCTTAAAAAAACTCAACTTGACTTATTTATATTGAAAATAATTTACAGCTACTGAATCATTCGACATTGATAAGGCACAGAAACTAAACACGCAAGAACGAGTTCGTTATTGCAAAATTGTATGATTCTCATCCATCTTTCCTCCACATTTTGTTTCTTGTGATCATTATCTAATTTGGTGGATAGAAATTGGTATCGAAAAGAATGTATATTTGGAGCTCATCGACAAATCATAGTCAATATCGCTTTAGAAAACTAAAAATGTAACTTAAATTTTCGAGAAGCAAGCATATGTATATCAAACAAACGTTCTTAGCACTGAAGCACTAGAGAACTCCTCAAAAACGAATACAAACATCGCTGGCGAGATTTAAAATAATAAAATTATGCTGCATCCGCCAGGTAGACTGGTACTAGCGATTCGCAGCAGACAAGGCTTCACACCTGTCATAAAACTGCTATCCCGGTAGATATGGGATCCTCCTGATGTTTCCCCTGCAACAACTTCATAACGAGGCTTCCCTGGCCCAGGTCAAGGAGCACAGTAAGATTCGCAGCAAGCAATTCCTGATGTGATGTTACCATAGAAATCACCCCCACAGTCACGTGCTAGAGCCTCTCAGGTAAGTCAGGAGACATTTCTTCAACTATACTGACGAGATCCAGAACCAAATATGACTACAACTACTAAATCGGGCAGTGTACAGACAGACATTAAACGACATTCATCGAGAGTCTCTTCCCACCTTCCTAAACTCGCGAGCCCTGGAAGTTGTAAATGTGTTGCCTCCGTCGAAGCGTAATTAAAGATCCGTAAATGTTTTGTTTTGGAATCGAGTTTAAGTTTCAAAACCCTAATACCAATCAATTAACTGTTGTCACTCTATATTTTCCATAATTTTAATAAATCTTCACTCCCAATGCGCTTACACCCTTTTTGGGTGTTTCACCGAGCTCCTCCTCCAATTTGTGGTGTACGTCTTGATATATATATAAGGAGTGGGAATGCAGATCCTTTGCTTCAAATAAAACATAAATATAAATAACATGAAATAGCCGATACTTTGTGTTTGTAAATTTAAAAATGGTCACCGTAGTCGAATGGGTTGGTATGATACGACCATTCGGTTGTGCCCAGGTGCAAAACCAGGGTATGAAACACCAAATATAGAAAAAATCTCCTCTAATAGCGGTCACATCACCTTGCTAGAAGCATTTAGTACCCATTTTCTAGTAGCGTCAATCAAAAACGATAAAGTTGGCTCTCTTTCCAATTTTGAAAAATATATACCACTGATGACACTGGAATTCAAACTAAAGTGCATTTTTCATTGTGCATCCTGTATAAGTAGAATGGTATCGCGGCAAATCCGACTATTTTGCATATTCCTAAAATCATTAAGCTAGAAGTGGCTGAAACATTTTCTTGTAAACACTGATTTTTTGAAAAAGTCAAGCAAACTACGCACGATGATTTTCCAAAGTATATAAAAAGAAATCCTAAAGTGGCTTACCTGTATATCTGTTTTTACCTGTTTTATAACTAAAAAAAAACTACCATTAGATAGAAAGTTGCACAAAAGACAATTGAAAAATCTTTTGTAATCTTCAAACACAAATGAATCTGCTTTTATTGCAATTCTAGCACTTTTAGTGTAAGAGTGTGCTATTTCTCTTCAAGTACTTAATTATAACAATTTTAATATTCTTGGCAGAAAAAACTATAATAAATGACTAAAAACAAGTAAAAGAAAAGAAAAATATCTTATATTACAACGCTACTTTGTAAGCACTTATACGCTTTGTAAGTAAAAATTATTGAGTGGTCATACCTTGAATTTTTGTTTCAAATAGGATATAAATGCATTCGCACCACTCAAGTAGTCATTAACGCATATAATTTTCTTTCAGTTATGAGTGCTAACACAGCTAAAAAAGACTTTTAAATGTTTTGATGAGAGGATGGAAATATTAAAACTCTCGAAAATAAACAAAAAATTATTTTCTTCTAGGTATGAAAACATTAAATACTACTAAGCTTTAGCTAGTATCACGGAAGTCTTTATAATTACAAATAGAAAATATTTTCTAATAAGAATTTCGATTAAACGCAATATTGACCGCACAATTTAGGTTTAGGGGGTTCGCGTGCTACTACGGAGAAATAAAAATAATTATAAATATAAATATAAATATAAAAAAAATATAGATATATCCGCTATTATACACATGAATACATATTTACTCCATAAATGCCCCACATCTCGGACATGGCGTATGAGTAACTTTTCATAACTGAAAAAAGCCACTCCACGAGTAAACACACATTTCAATTTTGATTTGCCTTCTCAAATCCATCATAAAACGCAAATAATACTTTTCTCATTTGGCTTATCGGATCATTTTCTATTTTAATAAAAATATTGTGGGTAATTCATATTCGTACGTTTATATCTAGGTACTGCGTGCATAGATGCTTAGAGCGATAGACTAACAGTCATTTTTCAAACAAGAGACTTAAATCAAGCAAGGGATTTTCATAAAAGAATTTAATTTTTAATAAAAAAACGTTGACTTAGTTCTATTTCTACATTGATTGATATGCCGCCTAAATTTCTTATTATTCGATATTTTAGAAGTGGAAAATAATTGGAGTGTACGTTATGATTACATTTGTACATATGTATACGCATTTCATAAAATCCATTTTTCTATTTGTTAGATAGGTTCATTTAGTTTCTGGTTCGCACTTTGACCTCATGGTCTTTTGTGCCCTCTACTCAAAAGGGGCCCTCTACACTGCCCAATTCCCTAAACTTAAGACAAATTGTTATGGATATTTTAGTTTTAGCATCAAAGCAAATCCAGCTTAATGTTATCAGAGCCATATTTCACAGCAATTAAAGCTTAATAAGGGAACAGCAAATCAAGATTTCCAGGAACTCTACTTTTAAAGCGTTCATATAGTAATGTTGTAGGTAGCTAAAATGTTGAATTAACTTTCACTCTCTTGAAATATTTCCGAACTCGGGCATTTATCGATTTTATAACTTTAACTAGTAAATTATCTTATGATTGGTTGGATTGTATTTATTATTTAAAGATTACAAAACGGAGCATGAAAATTCTTCTTAAGTTGAAGTGGCCTTGGAAAGGGTCGTCTACGAAGCAAATTCGGCAAATTTTTCTGAGGAGAATTTTCAAGGCAGAAATATACCAGCAGGTTTGCTATTACCTATTAAAAACAACTTTCTCTATAATTTGGAGTAGCCCACTCGAGTTTTCAAATCTAGGCAGTCACGTGGCTTGTGGTTAGTGAAATATATATATATATATATGTATATATATATGGACCTACAGTTTTAAGCCGACTCCGAACGGCAGCTATTTTTCGGAGCAGCTTTTTCATGGCAGAAATACAGTCGGAGGTTTGCCATTGCCTGCCAAGGGGCGACCGCTATTAGAGAAATGGTTTTCTTAATTTTGGTGTTTCACCGAGATTCGTGAAATAGGTCTGGTAAAATATTGTCATGTTCATATTAGGTTGCCTTTTTAAACACTGCGTCTGATGAACTGCAACCAATTTTTTTTATCAAAAAGTTTGGTATTTTCAATCCAAAATTTGCATACAACGTTTTCACTTACGAGCTTTATTTGTTCTATTCCAAAGAGATAAAAAATGCATCGATGCTGTGTTTACATACATGCAATATTGCACGAACATTGGTCATCTAGATCTGGTTGAACACCGCATAACTTTTTGTTGCCAGAAGTTTTCGGAGAATTAAAACTAACTGCCGAAGGTGAATCATTCTTCACCCAGACAATGCAAGCTCTCACTTACCGGCTCACACAAGAGAGTTTTTGAGCACTCAAATGTGATAGAAAAAAATAAGTCAGCCTCCTTACAACCCTGAGTTGGTACTTAATAATTTCATTTTGTTCCCGAGCATCAAAAATGTAAGCGAGTTCAACAGTTTTTAACGCCTGCAAAAGCTGTTGAAGCCTTTAAATAGCTCGTTTTGGAGGTATCCACTTCTGAGTGGAAAAGTGATTTGAAAATTAGTGCAAGTGCATACAGAAATGTATTGGACTCCGTTGCGCTGTATTTTGAAAAACAATAAAGCCCTTTGCATTATTATTTGATTGTGTTTTGCCTATTGCGCGCAAAGTATAAAAGGCAATCCTCCTGTGTACGTTTGGAATTAGTTTACGATTCAATCATATGTAGGGCAATACCATTCTCACTAATGTACGGTCTAACTATAAAAAAAGTTGTTGTAAATTGAGATAACTGCCTTTTTACTCCGCCTTGAATGAGTTTTTTTCTTTTTTTTTGAAATTACCCTAACGGGATAAAATCAAAACTCAGCGATGAGGGCTTCTCGGTAGAAGATCAAACATTTTCAGTATACTGGGTGTTACGAAGGGAACGTTAGTTTGCAGGCCTGTGTTTTTTAACATTATTTTGATTTTGCTTCTTTTAGTTCATACTTCTCTACTTTCTATTTTTAATGCCTAGTATATACATATATATTCCCATAGGTTCTAGATGAAACAAAGGGCCTCAATAATACCTAGTATACGAAGGCTCTATGATTCCTGCCCCACTGAGTTTTTTCTTTCAAACCTAAGAACTGCCATCTGACAACCAGGGAGGACTAAAGATGAACATTTGAAATAAGGCGTAGATCATCTTTAGTTTAGAAGGTTTAGGTTTCTTGAAAGTTTTGTTCTAGGCATCCCACTTACGAAAGTCATTCATTCTTTTTTTTATTTAAATTATAATATAAGATTCAGTGCAAGTGCTCTGTTTTTACCACAAATTCTTTTCAATGAATCTTTTATAGGCATTGAGCTTTTCCAAAGGCATTCAGCTTTGGTTTTCTTCGGTTCAGCGGAACACGGGTCAAAGTCACCAAATATAATTCAGATTGCTCTCGCTATTTGGTAGAAATAGATAAAAAGTATATATACACACTCTAAGTAAGTAGCGGACACTATACGAGCAGTTATCAGAAAAATAGTCAACACGAAAAATGCCAAGCAAGCAATATGCAAACTAAGCAGTTTCGCTAGATTGCGAGATTCAAGTCCTATTGACTTTAGCTACTTGAAGCCACTCAAAACTAAATCCCAGCTGACCCTTGAAGTACAGAGGGAAATAATATAAAATTGTAATCCATGTGCAGACATGTGTAAATATAAAATATTACATTTGCTTTATGTGTGCGTGTGCAAGTGATTGTATAAATATATTAAAATAAGGAACACATAAAATTTGCATTTCACGCAAATGGCAAGCCAGTGAAGGCAAACATATATGCACATTTATACAAATGCATACATCTAAATGTACATATATATGTATATACAAGGCAATAACTGACACAGTTCCAACTCTGTTTACATACATACTTACGAATTGTCTGCATTGAAATTAAAATGCAATGAAATGAAGCAAATACGCTGTACGCATCGCAAGACAATTTTTCACAGTCAGTTAACAATTTTTCACTCGTCTCCGCTTGATGTCTTGTGACGCCACTGCCACAATTGAAACTAACATTTTCCTCTTGGAATGGCAAGCACACATATGCATTATATCATGATAGAACTCAGCTGCGTCAAACTGAAATAAAAGACATATCGAATGGCTGCAAAAGTATAAAATTACCTTCAAGGCAGCTTAGCGCAAGCACACGCTACAGGACATAAACGCCCACAAGCCAAATACTGGCATGTTGAATGTATTAGTGGTTGTGAACCACAGTAGCTCAACACGCCCAGTCGTTCGCTCAGTGGCAATCAACATCGAAAAACCTCTAAGCTGTTACAATAAGTGTTTTGGGTAAATACTTGAATAGCAAATGAATGCCACAGACACAAGTAAACACTTTCATCTACATCCATGCATGTACGCGTAAATGTATATTATATACGACCCTACATAAGCATATGTGCTCTCAATGTCAATGTGTTTTCTATTCAGTCGTGACTGTGCAAACATTCAATTTCTATTAAATAATTCAATGTCTTAGGGAAAATCAAACAGAATTACATACTTGCAAGTGCATGCTTTAAATGTATATGTGTACTACATACATAGTTGTACATTAACACCCCAACATATTCATACAACGCATTACATTTCTAGCTGCCGATCCACTAGCAACACATTCTTGGCTTATGTGCAAGAGATTGGCAACGCTTTCAAATACCAATATGAGATGCTGCATAAGTGTCGGTTGTCATAAATGCATTAAATTAAATTGACAGCAATGTGAAGTGTGCTTATGTACATACACCAACTTACACATTCAGACGTATAAGCATACAAAGGCGAGCGCATTAGCAGCACCTGCCCACTTGTGTAATTGCTAGGTGGATTTGTTAGAAAGATCGAGGTAAAATAGAAACCTTAAAAATTTATTGCATCCAATTTGAAACTCTTTATAGATGCCCATGAGACCGGCAAAAATAATTGAGTAGCAGATATTTGACTTTCGAGTGAGTGGATTGGTGTGTAATTCAGTGCTAAAATAGTGCGTGAATAATGTATGGGTAAGTAAAATAAAAATGAAAAAATTATGAATATTAAATACTCAAAATATTATTTTAACACTTTTTAGTCCATTTGTGTCAAAATCCTCGTAAACGTAGAACAACAATTTGAATAGAATACAGTTTCACAAGCCTACTCATTAACTTTTAAAAAATATTATTAGTTTGGAGAAAGAGAAATCCGTCATTTTTGCGTAAAATTCCTGCGCAAGTGGTTTAAAACTATTTTATGGTCGATCTTTAATGCCTGGACGATGCTACGACTAGTAACATGCCGGTCAATTTCGATCATTTCTGTAATTTTATCCACCTTTCCGACGACTGGCCTGCCTGTATGAGGTGCATGTTTAATAGCAAAAATGCCTGAACGGAATCGACGAAACCAAAATTGCACTTAATTATCTTTAACAGTAACGACACCATAAACACCATTCACAATTTCAGTGGCCTAGTTAGTATTTTCGCATTTACGCGATTATCAAAAAAAAAAAAACTGTAAAATTTACCGAATTTTCTCTTTGTTGACTTCCATTGTTAACCCGCTGTAACTCACAACTGAATGGAACAAACAAAAGAAATTTTTTAGTGTGAAATGTTATCTTGGTAAGGAACATAAACTTTAAATTGTTTGATCGATACTTGACGAGATATCGATCACTACAGCCATTTACCGAGAAAATAATGGATTTATTTTTCCCCGATCTAATATTGTCCCTCCATGTTCCTACATATGTATGTCTCATGGCTAACCAATTTGGGAGTATCCACTTTAAGATTGATTACCATTCCCTTCTGAGGGCATATATAACTTAGCTTTCTCCCGGCGACATGCTAAAGACTTTATGGACCCCTATACTAGGAAAATTCTTTCTAACATTGGATCTCAATTTATAATAGTCAAACTCAAAGGAAATTCCTTAATTTTTTTCTTTAGCCTCTTAGTTACTTATTAGTATAAGTATATAGTTACTAATTCTGTATAATTTTTATATCATACATGAAAATAGCTTAATGTGAAATTTAATAAAATGAAATATTCAAAACATTACATCGGCGATGCCGCGATAGTAACTTGCACGGGAAATAGTTCAGATTCAATTGGATTTGTTTCTCACGCCTTCGATGTTGCTCACAGAGCATGTTTTGTCATTTCACCTCAGTATGCTTGTCAAATAGAGTATGTAGAGTGAACTAAATCGTGCAAGACCTGCTCATTCAACCAAGATTTCTCATAGAACTCAAATCAGGAACTTAAAACAAGGGAAAGGGTCAGGAAATAAACTCATCCGTTAAATAAATAAATAATATTTACAATAATATTAATTATCTATTTAAATTATCAGCAGAATCATACAATTATTTTTTTCTCAACAAACCTTTTATATTGGTTAGCCCTTTTTTTCTTTTTTGTTTAAGATACTCTTTTACAGTTGCATATGTAAAATTTTAAAAGGGAAGTATATAATCAAGAGTATTCGTGTATGTCAAAGGACTTAGCAGCTTCTTATATATTTTGTATC
Source organism: Anastrepha fraterculus (assembly GCA_037575425.1). Lineage (NCBI taxonomy): Eukaryota > Metazoa > Arthropoda > Insecta > Diptera > Tephritidae > Anastrepha > Anastrepha fraterculus. Next base: position 18,966 of record JAYXIM010055689.1, on the reverse strand, counting down.
ATATTTTGCATTAAATTCTTAATATAGGCTCACTCTACTCAGTTCCCAAATACGAGTTCACTTTACAGAAAACAAAAATTTTGGGTCTCCTCTACCGTAGTGGAGATCTTGTTTGTTTAAGAATGGCTCCAAAATCCCATTTCCAACAAATTTTAATAGTTTTTAAATGTTTTAAATGTTTGTAAATGGTTTTCGTAAATAGGTTTTTGTGGTTGCTGCATCCGAATTCATTGTCTATTTATTTTTGCCGGGTCAAATTGAAGGTCAGCTCAAGGCCAAACACAGTATATTCACCACGAAAATTTAAAGAAATTGATATATGGATTTGTGTTGTTAGTGGGCCATATCTCATGGCATCCACATTGCAGTGGGTCATACTGTACTCCGCTTTAAGGATGACATTACGCTTTCAAAGAACTCTTTAACAAATTTGTGTTTGATGAAACCAGTTGTGAAACTACAGAGGTCGAAAATATAGGTCAGGGAGAGAAAATCAATACATTATTCAGTATCACTACGACGAAATTGAAAATTCAGAGCAGGAGGCTAAAAAAGTGGGTGCTGTGTATAAACTCAAAGAAGTATCAAATGCAATAGCGAAGCGCTGATTCCAAAAATTCAGTGCTGGTATGCCTAGAATCTGTATTAATTTCATCATCAAAATAAAGCGAAATTTTGGTCTTTGACCGCTGAGAACTTTTTACTTCTTCTTATGATTAATTTCATTAAGCGACAGTTTTATAAAATATAGAAATTTGCTCATATATCTCACTGACTGTCTTCGTTAATAGGATCATTGCACATTTTAAAGACAACAAGTGTATTTTCCACATTAAATTTTTGTGTACGATGGTCAAATCTATATTATTTCGATGAATAAAAAAGTGTCGAGCATTCGTTACATAGAAGAAAATGCATTTCTACACCGGCAATGAAAAAATGAGCTGCTATTATGTCGAATGCCACTATTTATTTGTTGAGTCAAAAACAGTACGAATCTGATTGTACCAATTATGATATGGCGTGAATTGATTAAAAAAAATTCTTTAAATTCATTACCGAAATTGAATGTCCAAGGAATAATACACACGACCGCCTCGCTTAAGCAAATTTAATTGTGTCAATATTTTCCAGTGGCAATATACAACAGGATCAGTAAGAGAGAATATTTGAAAAGTAGTTAGGTAGTGTTGTGGTTGATTTGTAATACAGTATATTAAGTAATTATGTTCTACCGAAATTAAAGAAAAAGTACTCTGGTATTTTGTTGCGCAAATGCTATGCAATTTTGTTCTTCCAAAAATATGTTCTGTGCGCAAGCTTTCAAAGAACTTTTCCTTCATTGTCATAAGCCATATTTCCAAATTAAGAATTCAAATGCGAATAACATCGCCCAAACGAAGAGTAAAATCCAGCCATCAATCTACTAACTGTCGATCTAAGTAAATCGAAGATGTAAATTCGAGGCCCTGTATGAGGCTACATAAGCACAATTCCGGCCTTTCAGTTCAAAGTTCGGAGGAGTATAATCATACAGATGAAACAGGGCAGTATTGAAAGTGGCATGCAGTTGACGGTATATAACTAATGCTGTCTCCAACGAAATGTTTTAAGTACAGACTCCCGGTCAAGCTTAAGATGTAAGTCCGGCTCTCTATTAAATATTAGAAAGAATATTCGGTGATTGTTCTTCTCGTGAAAGGCTTCTCATAAACAAACTCATCCGCTGTGCGGAGGCGGCAAACAACTGTAGGCCCCTCCATATGCGAAAAGCATAGCACATACTACAAGTAGCTGGAGGAAGTCGGCCAAACACCCAACGAAGGAGTGTCAATTATTATTATTATTTTTATTCTGTAATTATCGCTCGTCTCTTTTTTGAAACAGAAAGCAATTTACTCCAAAAAAATTGGGATATCACAGAATTTTCATTGCAAGAAAGAAATAAACTTATTTTTACAGCTTAGATTTGAAAAAATTTATACGCGAAAGCAAAGATTGTCGCACCATATCGGATGCATAGCAAATAGTTGCGTGAACCATTAATTTCCAGCCGCACTAACTACTATTGAATCCCCTTCATCTGTATCTCCTACTTCAGTGACAGCTTTGTAGAACTTTTTTGCGTACAGCAATTTACCTAACCAGCTTCGGTTTAATTACTTTGATGGTATTCTATTACTTGAGCGCATAAGTATTTAAGGTCACATTTCAAAGTAAGAATCACTTTTAGTGTTTCCACATTTAAACTGATTTTATTTGAAAGCCAAGGTATATTTATAGCAGAAGGCACTCATTCAACTGCTAGTATTGTATCTGGAAATCATAAGATAATCAAAAAACGTATCCATTTATTTGTACTCACAATCTATAATATTTCCGATCAAAACATTACTGCTTTGCCAATGCTTTATACATATTTAGTAAAATTGAATGGAATGATTGTCTATTAAAATTTTCAAAGTCATAGGCGAAAGAAGAAGAAGCGTGGATACATATATAGGTGCATCATGCATCTTTGCAAGCTTTTCCGCGAACTCTTCGATGGTGACTCAAGTCATCTGATATCAATAACTGATAAATTTTTACTATTTCCGTGCCTTACAAAAGAAAGATAGCAAAAAACGCATTTTTTTGTGTAAATTTTGTATTTTGCAGTATCAGAAAATAGCAGTATCTGTTTTTGAATCAATAAAATAATATAAGATAATGCAGCGACAAAATGTATACTTGTAGATACGAACGTTAGGAATAGCGGATAATCAACGAGTTTTAAATACTTCTGATTAATTTAATTAAACTAATAATTAATTAATTAATAAAACTAAAAAACCTACTTTGAACAATGAAAGGTCGGGTATATGAGAAAAATGTCATATTTATTCGCACCCTCATTACGTGACAAAAAACCACTGTTTTCTGTAATTTCTGTATAGCTCTGGATTCTGTTTATACTTTTGCGAACAACCCGGGGCGTATGAGCAACGAGTACCCAGATGCTTGTTCGATGATAATTACTTGAATTTTTCGAGCGTGAGCTCAAGTACATCGAATTTTTTTGACTACTTTGAGCGACAAGCATTGACAATTTGACTTTTTGGTTCGCACTTTTGTAATTGCCGATGTGCTAACAAACAAAATTGACAATTTTTTTTTAGCTGCTCAAAATGTTCAATAGCTCGAAAATTTCCAACGGTTATTTGTAAGGGATCTACACGCACTGTTCGATACTCGGATATCTAGAGCTCTAATAGATATAAGCGGCAAATAAAGCGGGCATTCAAAGAGATATAAATACACACTTCTAATTGATGTGCGACGCTGCGGGAAAGCGATCGAAGAACAGGATCAAAGAATTTGCATAAAGTTTTGTATAAAAATGGAATCTAGCGCTGTAAAACACGTGACATTTTGACAGTGGAATATAGTGAGTCTGTTTAAGTAAAAAACAAATTATTATTACATAATAGGTGCGAGCCCCTTCCAAGTTGACCGAAAAAATGTCTCGTCTTTGCTAGCAACAACAGCTGAAAGTGTTTGAGCAGTAAAAACAATCGTTTAGGAAAAGCGTCGAATGGTTATCAAAGAATTTTTTAAGATACTTGGCTTATCGGTTGACTCATTCTATGCAATTTTTTCGTATGGTTTGCGCGTGAGACGTTTGCCAGTGAAGTTTTTTCTGAAACTGGATGTGATTATGTTATTTTAGCCAAAGACAGCATCACAATCTTGCCTCAGCCTCCATATTCACCGGGCATGCCTCCCTATTCCTAAACTGAAAATATCTATGAAAAGACGAAGTAGGAGCTAAAGCACGCATCGCTAGAAATAGTCAAGGCAACACCGAAAAGTGCTATCAGAAGTACGTCGGGACTGAAAACAACGCTGGTGGCTATGAATTATATCGAAGATGCATTACTTTGAACGGTTAAATAGATATTAGGGAACAAATAAATATTTTTCAAGAAAATTAAAAAGTTATTTTACTTTTTCATCTCACATGTACATATTATGTATAAATTATTGTATATATCATATATATGTGTGTGTAGGTATTATTATTATGCTACTGAGAACTGCGACCAAAAGATATCTATTGTGTGAAGCCTGATGAGGTAATTTATATTTTAACGATTTTTAAAAAGTTTAGCGCAATCTGGCGTTTATTGTGCTACTGTTTATATGGATGCACAGTATACCACCAAGGTGGTGTAGGCTTTTTCTGCTTGGATCAGGATATGCAAAAAGAATTTGGTCTGAATTTTCAGTATCCATTTCACAGCATCGGTAGATGATGGTATCAGACCAATTTTGTATGAGTGATATCTGTAATGTAACCAGTTAAAAGTCTTAAGTCCACTCTGCAGGTAAGGTATGGATACCCATATCGTATTTTTACACATAACACAGATAAGAATAACTGAAAAATATATTATCCTACTATTTTTAAACTTGCATACATATGTACATATGATAATTAACAAGAAGTAACAGGTTTATTAAACTTAGTGGAGTTATGAAATAACAAAATGTAGAAAAAAATAATGTCGTTCATTCAGCAACCAACAAACGTAGAAATTTAAAATGTTTACTCGATTTTGTATTTATTTTGCATACATTGTATGTACAAATAATAATCTTTTTTCGTACAAAATCCTTTCGTACTCTGCAGTCGCATTAATATTTGTAAGTGTTTGACCAATGCCGTGCGATTTGCTATGCAAACAAAAAATTTGTATTTTAATTAAAAGTTGAGTATCTGAATTTTTTCAATACCATTTGAATATTTTGCAACTACAAAGATGATATGCACATGTTTACAAATTCAGTCCATACAGTTTGAATGTAAACACAATCTTAAATGCACTGAACACTCAATGTTAAAGTACATAAACATTTAAGTATGTACATATGTGTGTGTGTGCACTATGTAAATAAACAATAAAACACATACTTTGCATGATCGCTAAACGTGGAACAATTCAAACGATTTTCTTGTTCGCGGCGACGTTTATGGCCTTTATAGCGTTTTTTTGTTCTCCTGTCTTTTTTGCTTTGTTAATACAATTAAAGATGCGTTGAACAAACCGACAGGCGTTGATTAAAAGACACAAAGCTACTCGTAGGTGCGCGAACAAAAGATCAGCAAATCAAAACGAATCGAATACACAAGTAACGCAATGCAATGCAACAAAATCAACGTGTTTGAAGCGAGAAACGGCAAATACAATGGCGGCGGCGATGGCGTAGGCGACAGCAGTGAAAGAGTTCGTTTAATTTCATTCACCGGTTAGGCAGCCAGTAGTCGCGGTTCCAAAACAAAGCGAAAGCAGAGCGGGAAAGAAAAAAGTGAAGCAAGTAGACTAGAAGATTTGCAAGTGGATGAAGAATCCACCAAGCGCTAGTATTGTGGGCAATTCAGCTGAAGAAAAGCGTTTTCTCGATGCACGACAACTTCACTCTAATAACAATGCGTAGCTGTAAAAGCGTTAGCGACGACGGTGGTGGCAATAACTGCTTCTTTATTCGTTAATCAGATGCGCGCGCGCACAATTTGTTTAGACGATATTAGTTTTGGCGAATTCTTGTGACCAATTTCTCGTATTGGCTTGAAAGCAACTTTTGTGCACGGCCGACACGAATCGACTGACCTGTCAAACGGAAAAGCGGCAAGGAACAACCATATGGCTTTGGGCTAACAGAGCACAAAGCACTAGCAACAATTAGTGTAGGTGGTTTTAACGAAATGTTGGCATTTTCCAGTCGCTCACGAACAGTCAATGCGAGAGAGAAAGCAAATGTGATTTGAACGGAGAAAGTTTGGGAGAAAAGTGAGCAGAGGCGCAAACCGATGCAGTTTTCTTGTTAGAGAGCATGAATGTGTGCGTTGTATCTGTTATCAGTACAGTTTCCAGCTTCTTTGAGAGAAAAACTCGTAATTGAATACTACCCAGTGGATAGTTGAATATGGGAGTTTCTTCATAATGATTTGTTATTTTTTGCATTATGGTGCTTCGTAAATATCAATTGGAGAAATACTATTATATTTTTTTTATTAATTAAAAATAGCAATTTTAATTTTTATTATAGAAGAATATTTTTTTTTGTTATTAAATTTGTTAAAAAAATAGTTTTGACCTTAAATCACTTCTATCACATACAAATGAAAAGTACTCATCAAACTTAATTAAAGAAGCTAACATTGAATATTAGCATTTTCTTACACACCAGTGAGCTCACAGATGAGTGTGCATACCCTGGCGTTATGTGGGTTTTAATGCCGCCATTTAAATAAAAGTTAAAAAAACAATGTTTCAACAAAATGTCACTTAATGAAATTTCAGGAAGAGCTCTTGTTATTTATGCCATATGAAATGGCGAAGGTTCAAAGTGTTCATCTCTACGGTCTTGGTCAAACTTCTGGTGAATGTCATCAGCCATATGAAATGGCGAAGGTTCAAAGTGTTCATCTGTACGGTCTTGGTCAAACTTCTGGTGAATGTCAGCCAAAGCTTTAATTTAGAAAGTACGCTCTAAGATATGAAATATTCCTTTTTTCGTGAAATGTTACAGCTTACGGTAATTCAATAATTATCGACACTTTTCAATATTTTGGCTCTGCATATTAACGGCTCAGTGCCCTTTATTGCTTCATTTATGTATCACCATCAATTATAGAAAAATCTGCATACCAACATTAATACAAAACATTTGCACTTTGTGCTGCCAATAATCGAGCTGTTATCTCAACACAACTGCTTCTCAAAGTTCATGGTAGGTTAATAAGATGAATGTTTCTCTATGACTTTGGGCTACAATTTACAGAAAATCTAATTAAGTTTGGCCCACCACTCAGTTTGGTAAAAAAGACTGGAGAGAATCTAAAATAATTAGTGAGTCAGCGTGTTATTGAAAATGGGCGAAATTGGTCACTAACTACCCCAACCTTCCATAATAACGGTAATTTTCTAAAAAAAAAAGAATAATAAAATGTGACATCTCTGTTATACACAATTACTCAAATTTGGTACAAATGAAGCACTTAAAAGTAAACAAAAAATACGATGAAAGAAAAATTTTCGAATGTTGGTGTAAATGCGTGAGTTTCGAGAACAACTTTATAAAGCTCGCCTAAACTAAGTATACGTATTGCTTACCACTTCATTTAGATTCTATTTGAATATTGTTGACATGAAATAATCTTTCTTCAATCTTTACAGGCTAAGACTAAACTTCCGTCCTTCTGATGATACAAACAATAACTTCGATTATCGATGAGTTTTCTTGATTCCAAAAATTAACAGCCAGCCCAAATTAAATTTAACTTAAATGTGCGCGAATATAAAAGTTCATTCCTGCCTTATTTTAGACATTCTTACTTGTTTTTGTTATTATCTGAATGAAATATTAACATTCAGGTCATCAAATTACAACAACAAAATGCATGCAAATTTTTTTATTTACTAAAGCTTTCACATTGTCTCTATTCGCCTTGTTAAAACCAGTTTTTTAGTTTTTTACTCATAATTGAATAATATGACGAGGGCAATCCTTGCAGATTTGCTCAGTAAAGCCAAAATCTCTACTAACTCCCTTTCTTCGTGGTAAATCCAGTCATGCTTGTATGGAAGTATCAGGTCAGTCCATAAGTTCGTGCGTTTTTTAAATGTGGTTTTCAAATTAATAAAAAAGATGTCTAAAGTATTTATTAATCAATAAAATATTTTCCTTCATTATTTACAATGACTTCCCAACGTTTAGCCAAATTTTTAATTCCCTGCTCAAAACATGGTTTGTCCTTGGAGCCAAAATACGCTTCGATATCCCTTTTTATAGGTTCTTTTGAGGAGTAGTTCTTGTTACTCATATGGGATTGAAGTCCACGGAAAAGGTGATAATCACAAGGTGCAATATCCGGAGAGTATGGTGCATGTGGCATTAGCTCCCACCCGAGCTCGTTCAGCTTGCCTAATGTTTGCCTTGCGGTATGAGGTCTTGCGTTGTCGTGGTGAAACAAAACTTTGCGTCTATTCACTAAAGACGGTCGATTTTTTTAAGTGCCTCATTCAGGTTTGATAGCTGATGGGAATAAAAATCAGCAGTTATCGTCTGGTTTGGTTCCAGAAGTTCATAATAAACAATACCGGCCATATTCCACCAAGTAGACAGGAGAATATTCTTGGGGTGAAGGCCATCTCTAGGGGTCGATTCTGGTATTTCATATTTATCTAACCATTAACGTTTGCGAACAAGATTATTGTAAAGGACACATTTTTCATCACCAGTAACGATACGGTTCAAAAAACTTTCATTTTCAAGCCGTTGCAGCAGCTGAGAACACACAATCACTCTCTGCTGAAGGTTGGCGACGGAAAGTCTATGCGGAACCCATTTTCCCATCTTTGAAACCTTTCCCAACTGAACCAGGTGCCTATGAACTGTTCCATGCGATGAATTTAACCTCTGAGCTATCATATCGACTATCAATTTGGCTCAGCTTCCACGAGTTCGAGGAAGGCGTCGCAGTTAAAGACTTCAGGACGACCAGCGCGCGGGGCATCCTCCACGTCGCAGTTACCACTTCGGAATTTGGAAAACCATTTTTGCGCAATCCTTACACCCACGGTATCCTCTCCGTGAACAGTGTTTATTTCTGCAGCAGCAGTTGTTGCATTTTTACCACTTTTATAAAAAAAATACAAAATATGCCTCTTATAAGCGTTCGAAGATTCCATTTTATTTTTTAACAACACGTGCTTCTATCCGCGATTAAAATCACTTGTTGAATGCACAATATATCAAAGAAAATATAAATAGTTCCGTTATATTCCGCAACTAAGTTTTTGTATGCAAAAATCGTAGACAAGTGAAATTATGGGTAAAATACGCACGAACTTATGGACTGACCTGATACATAGCTACATACATTTTTAAAGTTTTCTCATTCTCTCTCATTTGTGTTTTTCATGCGCTCACTCAACCATGCGCTAAAAAGCTCTCTGAAATTCTCTAGCAATTTATATATAAGTGCTTATTGAGTGGTGCTGAGCAATGGAACACAGAAATATATATATACTCAATCTTACATACATAGAGGAGGAATAGGTTTGGTTGTCCTGTGTAGATACCGAGCTGCTGTGCGGCTCTATATGAATCAGCGGGTTGAAAACCACCACTTCTCACCACCACCTGCTGCGTCGCCGTTTTAAAGTATTACATACAGATCCTTTTTATAACTGCATGTATGCATATTGTTATTGCTATTCGCGGGTATTTGTATAAGTAAACTGTGCTAATGCCTGAAGCCATGCTGAGCTATTAACCCTTTCGGTACGGAAAGCCGCTAACGGAAATACAAATTATTTTATATGTTTAATAGTCGCAATGGGTAAAATAAAAGTCTTTTGTCCCATCAAAATTATATTCGCTTAAAAAGGGGCGGTGAGAGGGGCTGGGACATATATGTCCCCTCAGTATTTTTATGGACGCATTTGTCCCGTTTAGTATTTTATGATCCAATATCGTTTTATATAAAAGTTTGTTTTATTATAAATTCAACATATATTTAGTTTCAGTAAAGTGAAAAGAAGAAAACAATGAGCAAGTAATACAGTATAAAAAAATTGGTTTTTACTTATGGTAAGGAGCAAACAAGAATACTGATGGGACACATACGTCCCACCAGGATAAAAATGCCAGTAATTTTTTATATAACACAAAAGCTTTTACTTACTTACCTCAATATAATAATAGAGCACTAGCATAATAAATAAATATATTTTCAGTAAAGTTTGAAGAAACCACAAAAAATCGCAAAAAAACCTACCATTTGCGAAATTCGCGTCCACTTTTGCGTTTGTTCTTTGACTAATGAACACGTGTTTTCCATTTAACTTCAAATAACGGAAGGAAGTACCGTTAAGAATGGCATTAACTACGAAATGGGATAAATAAAGTCCATTAAATTGCCTTAATTTCCAGGCTAGGTATCTTCAAACATGTGCCGGGACATATAAGTCCCGTTCGGACCGAAAGGGTTAAGGCAGCAGGCGCAAGACAAATCGTCTGTTGACTTGATTTTGTTGCAGAAAGTAAAAGTTAGGGCTTTATTCTCTCTCAACTATGTAAGAACTTTAATTGCACGAGTGGCTATAATTATAAGTGTACGTTCTCGTATATTTATGCGTTCGATTTTAGGGAAAGGAAGAAAGTTGAAGTTTTCTATTTATTGTATTTTTTATTTTTATAATTTCATTTACTTGAGGCAAGCACATACCCGTTTAAATGAACAAAGTTAAAGACGAATTCGAGTTTGAGGCTCTCGCTTAAAAGTTCTTATGGGTTTCACAAATATAAGGCGATATAGATTAAGGCTTTGCTATAGGCATGAATTTTGTTTGGCTTAATAGTGTGGGCTGCAGCCACACAAAAAACTTGCTTGGTTACAGTCTGCTTATAGGTGAATTTTATTGTTACTTTTCTAATAATGCGTTTAAGCAGACATGCAACCTAACCCCTGCAGGGAAAACTTTAATAAGTGGCACAAATTTCTGATTAAAAAATATATATGATATAATATATAGAACAAATTCGTCAATAGTCAATAATTTCGCTACAAGAAGCAAACAGTTGGTTTTCTTGTCGGCTCGGTAGTTCGGGTGGTACTGAAAGCAATTTAGCTCTTTCGGGTCTATAAATGCAAGTGGGTCGTATTAATAAAAACAAGCAAATTTCTCGAGTAAAATCTTCGAGCAAAATAGAAGCATTACGTATTTCCTATAAATTCGTAAAACTGAACATTAAGCAAATTGAGTATTTGCTTTACTTTTTAAATCACTGGTTCATTAACATTTTTCTTCAAATTTTCTAATGCGGTATAAGGGTGGTTAAATTTCAAGGGCCGATGTTCAATGTGACCCACACCTAAACGTCAAATTTTTTTCTGCATTTCATTTAACATTTTTCAATTTCAGATTAACTCAATTTGAATCATAGAAAGATACATAATCGAGCAATGCGATAAAGTTATTCAGGCTTATTCTGCGTTAAAATCAAAATCAAAATCATCTTCAGTGATGAGGCACATTTTCACCTCAGTGGATTCGTCAATAAGCAGAATTACTGCATTCGGGCGAATGATAATCCAAGAGTGATTGCCGAAAAACCAATGCACCCACAAATAGTGACTGTTTGGTGCGGTTTATGGGCCGGCGGCATCATTGGGCAGTATTTTTTCCAAAATGAGGCCAGTCAGGCAGTTACTATAAATAGTATTCGCTATTTTTTGGCCCGAATTGGAAGATATGGATATGGACGATATGTGGTTTCAACAGGACGGTTCCACTTGTCACACGGCTTACGGAACAATGGCTCTTTTCCGCGAAAAATTTGATGGCCGAATAATCTCACGTCGCCGCGATGTCTATTGGCTGCCAAGATCATGTGATTTGACTCCGTTGGACTTCTTTCTTTGGGGTTATTTGAAAAAAAGGTGTACGTCGATAAGTCAGCAACAATTCAAGAGCTAAAGGATGAGATAATTCGGCACATTAACGGCATAGGACCTCAATTATGCCTCAGCGTCATCGAAAATTTGGACCATCGGATGGAGGTGCACCGCCAAGGCCGCGGCGGCTCATTTGGCCAATATAATTGTTTTATACGTAATTGAGCCATACCAATATTATCATAATGAAGAGAAATGATAATAAGTTCTTAAAACACATTGTATTTTATTCAAAATCAACACCGGCCCTTGAAACTTAACCACCCTTTATAATACCTCGAAAAATGGAAAAATCCAATTAAACCAAAACAACAATGAATGAAATTAAAGAAAAGTATTTGTTGAAAGATATCGGCCGCTAAAGCCGCTGTTTCTATCATGAAAACGCTCATCATAAAGAAGCAGCTGGCGTTCGGAAGCTGTAAGTTCTTCCATTTATGAAAAATTACGCACACCTCAAATAAGAAGAGGAGTGTAAGCGTCAATTATAAAAAAGAAAGAGAAATGGAATTTCTTGATGACAATTTACTTTCAGTATTTTCTTTTTTGTTATATATATGAACATCGATCTATTTGAAGCCTTCTTTACTATTTTTTGACACGCACACCAATTCGTTACGCCAACGGTATTTTGATGATGATGAACGCCAATATTTGCAACTACATCAACCTAAACAGCTATTTGTCTCAGAGGAGAATGTTTCCATGTCAAGTGATCTAAATATTTTTGTCATATCCGTACATTTTTGTGAGACTTGGTTTATAGAGGGCTTGAATATAATAAGAAGTAAATAAGAAGAAAAAATTGTATAGCTTTGGATTTATTTAATGTTGAAAATTTTGGTATAGTGTTCTTAAAGTAAAATATGTTCGGCTCTTTTTAACATTTTTATACATTCTTTTGTAATTTTTTAGGAAAAAATCACATTATTGGCAAAATGCGTTTTGAGAAAAATTCTTATTTTTTGTTCACAAAATGTTTTATTTTTTTAGGAAAAAATTGAATGTTAAACCAATTTCATTAGAGAAAATTTGTATTCTTTCACAAAATTTTTTTTTTGTTTTTTTTTTTGGAAAAATATATTGATTTTAAAACAAATTTTGTTTGAGAATATATTTATTAATTTTTTCCAAATTTTAAGAAAAATGTTTGTCTTATTTGAAAAACAAATTTTATCTTATTTTTTAACTAGTATCTGCGACTACGATGAGTAATACCTTAAAGTTGCTTAGAGAAAATGTTTATTCTTACTTAAAAATGTTTTATTTTTTTTTAACATAGAGCTGTTAAAATTTTGTTTTAGAAATTTAGTATTATTTTGTTCCAAATTTTAAACAAATTCTGTTTTTTTTTGTGTCATTTTTTAAAAACATATATTTTTCTTATTTTTTCCATAATACCTGAAAGATCCAGACCCATAATCCTCCCAGCAGTTACATAGATGTATGCCTTTTATTCATAGGAGTCTAAGCACATGGTAGCCTTCGAAACCAGCAAATTCTAAAATAAGTTTTCTACTACATCAAACTGAGTAAATACTAAAAGTCATAACAATTAATCCTTTTTGTTAATACGTCCCAAATTATCAACTTTATAAATTGAAGTAAAATCTGAAGCTGGGGAATACCAGCATCTAAACTGGAGCTTCTGGCTTACAACCATATTGAGTATCGCAACAGTAGAACGACAGCCTGAACATAGTTTTACATCTATGTCAGATTGAACACTGCTTCAGGACTATCCCAAGAGAATAGATGCCATCGGTCGAATTAAAAATAAGTATTAGACTAATAATAATAAATAAATTTAGTACTAGCTCTGAACTACTAGTAATAAACAAGAGCGGAATTAACATTTTCCAAAAAATCATTGTGTCGAATTCACCAGTTGCTTAAGCGAAAATTCATTACAACCGCCCTCGTTCCATACTTCTGCATTTCTCCGCAGGGCAGCATGTGTATATGTACAAATAGATGTATTTATGTATGCAATACTCATTTATGTGCGCCCAATTATGCCGGGCTTTTAACATTCTCACGCATATACACATTTCGATTTGCTTTACGAGCTTTGCTCTTTGCGGTTGATGCGCCTAAAACGCTGCTACGGTTTGCAGTGACTGCCTGTGAAGCAAAAAACTAAATAAATATATATTTGGCAAGTACACAAATCGCTGGCTATGGCAAATAATAACGTCAACAACAACATCAAATATTTTATATGCGTCCCATTACGCTTGAAAATTTGATTTTTATGCGACCAAAAGGCAATTTGTGAGACAGTTATCGTTTTTATTCTCGCCTTCCTTTGGCATTTATATCGGATACAATTTTCAATCATTTATGTTGCTGCATTTATTTTGAGTGTTAAAGTATTTTTTTATTTGATTTGCTATAGTTTTTTCTTCGATTAAAGTTTTGTAGATGAAAGTAAGTGGATATTTGCTCACACCAACGAACCACTTTGAAAGCACGAAATGAGACATTAAATACTGAGGTTAGCTTTACCTTTATTTATCCAAGAGTCCAACTGTTATTGACCACTTATTAACAGAACCCACCAGCTCGTACAAAATAACGCGATTAATTAAATTTTGGCTTATTTCATTGAAGTGCCTCGTAACCACCAAGCCACTTCGCTATACATTTGGAGTTTCCGCGCTGTTATCACTGCTACGCGATATACTCATACAATGAATGCGGTTTCGTGGCATTAATCTTCTGATATCTTTCATTAAATGGCTAAATGCCTTTGCTGGCTTGACTCATGCAGGAAATTACAATAGCACACCGGAGCTTAATACAAATATACACTCTCGGAAAATAAAACAGAAAGAAATATTTTCATGTATGTAACTTTGAAAAATTTTTTCTACTTGTTTTACGATTCTTTCGCATCTTTGATGCATTGAATTTACTAAATTTGCACATTTATCCGAAGAAATAGAGTACCCAGAGTTTTGAATTTGGTTTCACATTTCTTTTTTATTTGCTGCTTTAAAAGACCCGATTATCTTTTTAGGTTCTGTACAAATTTTTTTCAGTTTCGCCGGGTGTTTTCTTGCAAATTGAAGAATTTTTGTCTTCTGCATATTCCTGCTATTATATTAATCTGGTTTTGACCAACCTTTATCGAACTGTCCGATTACAGTTTGCAAGTTCGGCTAAGCTTTAAGCTCGTTTGATGACAAAAAAGATTTAATTTGGCTATAACGTGTGAGTTTTTTTCTCTCTGGCCATAATTTTACATTTTCTACCTCGAGTTTATGAGGACGCGGTGGTCTAGAAATTTCAAAAAATCGATTTTTTGTTTTTTCGATATTTCGGAAGTATAGTATCTTAGGAACATTCTGTGAAATTTTCATGCGAAAATTCCAAATATTATAGCTTATACAGCCCATTAACTAGGTAGAGAGCGGTCCGCGTGCTCCTGTGCCTCAAACTTTACACTCATTTATTTCGAAACGACTTTTTTCGGCCTGATGTTGTCAAAAAAAAAAAACAATTCAACCGAATCGTCAGAAATTTTAATATGTTGTTCACAACATCAATGGCTATCGCCCATACTAAATAGAATCATATTATTATTTCAATTATTTCGTATGTTTTTTTGGTTAAAAAACTGAAAAAACCCCGATTTTTATAGTGTTAAATTTAAAAGCGCGCCATTTTGTAAATTTTTTTTTATTCTAGTATGGGACATAGCTACAGTCATACTGATTAATAATTTTGTTGGTTTTTGTGTTTAAGATAAATAGAAGAACCAAAATGGACAACACCGTTCACGTCCAATTTTTCGGGAGGGTAAAATTCAGCGCCATTTTTAAAATTATTAATATACCGGTATATACCTATGAAATGAGACTTTTTTAAATTTCAAACGTTTATTAACAAAAAATGGTTACAAATTTAATCTTCAAAATAATAGCCATCGCTAGCGGCACATTTTTCCCATCTCTCAGGTAATTTGTGGACGCCGCACCAAAAAAATTGGCCGTCTTTGGCCGCAAGCCAATCATCGAGCCATTTTTTAGCTTCTTCGTGAGAATTGAAGCGCTGCTCGGAAAGTGCGTGGCCCATCGATGCAAACAAATGATAATCGGAAGGCGCCAAGTCTGGTGAGTAAGTCGCATGGACCAGCGGTTCCCAATCGTACATCTCCATCAATTCCCGGGTCGCTCTTGTTCGATGTGGCGGTGCATTGTCAACAAGAAAAATTACTTTGTGACGCCGATCGACATATTCTGGGCGTTTTCGGCGTATAGCGCTGTTCAAATCGGCCAATTGTCGTTGGTAGCGTGCACCGTCAACTGTTTCACCTGGTTTTAATAGCTCGTACCAAATCATACCACGCTGATCCCAGAAAACACACAGCATTGCCTTGCGGCCGAAGCCATATGGTTTATCCGTTGTTTTTGGCTTGTAACCTACACTTAAAATTTAGTTAATTAATTTTACATTTAGCACTTTTTCTACCAAAGGTGTCTAAAATACACCTTTAAAATTTCATCTTAATATTATTTTCTGACTGTAATCATATTCTCTCAATTCATGTTTTGACTTTTTATTTAAGAACTTTTCAATTTTTTTTTGCAGTAATTTCGTTTAGCTGATACCAAATTTCAATATACCGCCCTGGTGCACCTATTTCTACCATTGGGTAGCCAACTTTAAATTTTTAAATCACGATTTTAATTCAAACTAAAGAAATTTACGTTATAATTCTAACAAAAATGCTACACCACCTACATTACATCAACCAATCAGCTTGCTACCGACAATATAAAAAATTTTTCGAAAAACTGCTATTTGACCAACATCAATTTAGATTTAGATGAAATCATTCAACGATCCAGCAGGTTCATAGAGTGGTTCATAAAATTAATGACGACTTGATTAAAAAAAGAGTGTGCATGTTCATATACCTCAACGTAGCTGTCAACATATGGCACTCTGGCTTACTCCAAAAAATAAAAACATGTCTACCTAACAACTTTTTCCTGATGCTTAAGAGTTACATCCAAGACAGGAGATTCCATGTTAAATACAATGACGCATATTCAGACATCCAACCTACGACCGCAGGCATTCACCAAGTCTTAGGACCAACTTCATATCCATTAAATACGGCAGATCTAACGGTGCCGAAGTCAGAAAGCAGCATAATTTCAACATTTGTGGATGGCACAGTTCTAATGGTATCTCATAAAGATATAAAACGAGTTAAATATGACACTGAACTGGTTCAAAAAATAGAACATCGAAATTTACACAGATAAAGCAAATCAAGCAAAATAAAGTACTTATATGTATATCGAACGACATTTGCACCGATCTGGAAATATGAAATTGTGGTTTGGGGCACTGATGCAAAATGTAATCTAAGCAAACTATAACGAGTCCAGTCTAAAATACTTAAGACCATTACTGATGCACCTTGGTACATACCTAACGCAGATATTCATCGCAACCTTGACATCGATTCTATTGACGAGACATTACGAAGCGCTAGCAGAAGACACGTAAGACTATTGACGCACACAAATTTTGTGAAGAGAAGGCTCCCAAATAAAGAGAAGTCTACCCAAAGTACGCGACTTAAATAAATTAAATCTATGTAGTTAATTGTCAACTTATCGTATTTGCCACTATTTGTTAGTCACTCGTTTTAAATGCTATGTATTTATATGAGCTTGAGGGCATTGGACCTTCAATATCGCTCTCTTTCCATCTCGGTGTAAATTAAATTACTTATTGTCTATTAACAGGTGTAATATTTTAAGGAAGCCGCCGTAGCCAAATGAGTTGGTGCGTGACTACCATTCCGAGTTCACAGAGAGAACGTCGGTTCGAATCTCGGTGGAACACCAAAATTAAGAAAACCATTTTTCTAACAGCGGTCGCCCCTCGGCAGGCAATGGCAACCCTCCGAGTATATTTCTGTCATAAAAAAGCTCCTCATAAAAACAAATATCTACCGTTTGGAGTCGGCTTGAAACTGTAGGTCCCTCCATTTGCGGAACAACATCAAGACGCACCCCACAAATAAGAGGAGGAGCTCGGCCAAACACCCAAAAAGGGTGTACGCATCAATTATATATATATATATAAAAAACAAAAATTATATGTAATTTTAGGAAAATAAAACGATTTCTGTTGTAACTATAGAAAATCAAAGAATTTTCGTTAAAATTTGTATATTCGATTGTTGCTTGCAATATTGAATTTTACTGCAGATCATTGAGGTGATACGTAAGTTCTAGAAATAATTGCGTACAATTAGTTTTTGAGTTTTGCTATTATTTTCGAAGTAACCTCGATTCAGATATATTGCAACATTGTTTAAAATTATAATTCCAGGTGATTAAATAGGAGTTTGAGGACCTATGTTCCACCTAATTACTATGGGAAAATATATATACATAGATATGTATATACATATATAGGAGTATCTATAACTTTGGTTAGTTTATTTATTCTAATTTATATATTGCAGAAAATAAATTAAGTTTAAGAATGTTCGCAGATTGATGAAGTGATTATTTGTCTGAATTTCCCGAAAGTGGTGTATGAAAGCGAATATGAAAATGAGCCTTCGAACACTGAAGAGGATGAGGAAGATATTTTCAATGCAAGCAGGAGGCGAAAAAGAATGAGGTTGATAACAAATCTTCAAGATGGCAGTAAAGAAAATAATGAACAGGAAAATATTGAAATTGCTATAGAGGTACATATGTATTCTAATATATATGTATGTATATATTAAATAATCATTTCCAATTATTTACATTCAACTATTGTATAAAGGTGTCAAAACTACAACTTTTGGTGGAAATTGGAAAACACAAAATCGTGGTAGAAACGGTGTTAAGGGCAATTGAGTAATGTATCACGTGCAAAATTTGTTGCTAACACCAAATAGTTACCATTTCTATTATTTTTTAGCAATCTTAATGCAAGCAATTTGCATATAAGTGAAACAGCCCATTCGAAAATTCAAGTGCACTATTTCGATTATATTCTCCAACAGTGTACATATTACACAAAAAGACATGAGCCCCAAAGGATTGATTGTTGCAGATTTTGAAATCTCATCCACGTTCCTTATATTGTCTGCTTTTTGTTATTCTATGTACAAATGAAATAAATTAGTATGGAATTAGTTTGTCAGATTGCTCTTTGATTGCATTCGATTACTTGTTTATTTTGCATCTTAATTAGTTTTAACAGTTTGATTTTAACACAAGAAATTTCGTGGAATTTTCGCTATTAGCTTTTTCATGGCCAAGGAAAAGCTTTACTGAGCTTAAAGAAATTAAACATTCAGCAGTGCGTTTTGATCGATTTTATTGAGTTCCACTACGCATCTAAATAATATTAATACCAATTCGCCAGCCTTGCCTGCATTTATTATATACAACTCTTCTCATTTTTCTGGTGGCGGAATAAGGTTTTAAATT
>JAYXIM010055686.1:0-183071 GCA_037575425.1 Anastrepha fraterculus | reverse complement strand
TTTTTAAACAAATTGATCAAAACAATATTTTTAGTGATAATTAATATAAAATTTTAGACACATGCAAAGTCAATATGTAAAAGAATATGCTTGTGAAATTTTAAGTTCATATCTTAATTACTTTTTGAATTATATTCGGCAGGGCGGAAAAAACGTATTTCGAGAAAAACACGAATAAAGTTTCCGTTCTTACTCGTTCGACGCTCATTACTTCATAGACTTTATAGAGACTTTTTAAACTTTCTATTAAGCTTAAAACATTGCAAAAATATTCTTTAGACTGTAAATGAATTTATAAAGTAAAAAATAAAAACCGGAAAATTTGAAAATCCTCCTGCCCCCGTTAAACAAACTATACCAACTGATCTGGGGCTTCATTGAGAGTGCATTGGGCCAACGAAAAGTTCTCATCTTTTCCGATCGCCGATTGCCTTCCATCTTCAGCAAAAAAACGCAAAGCTTCACTAAGTTTTACAATAAACGAAATATTGCCTTTTAGTTGGTTACATTTGCAACTCTAACAAATATTGGGAAGCACCTTTACTTAGTTAATAGCACTTATCGGGACTGTAAAGAAGGAAAATAAATAAAAACTTCATTAAAATATATTTTTAGTATGCACGAGGGTCGGGACAATTCAAGTGGGTTTACTTTACTCCGAATATACTTTCTTAAAGCTTTTTGTGACTGTGTCTGACGCTCCAACTCAGCAACTTCTTCGTCAGCTACTAATCGAAAACCTTTATTATGCATTGCTTAACAATTTTATTTACTTTTCCCCACTTTTTTGTCAACTTTTTTTGAAGTAGGCTTACTCCAGAACAAATAAATGCGTGAGAATAGTATTAGTATATCTAAATCTTCTAAATTTTTGCTACTGAATAGTATATGGGACACTGAGGTCCATGGAAGAAAAGAAAAGCTCATGGCAGGTATTAAGGTTGAGCTTCTGTCGTCCTACTGCTGTTATTAAAGACTTATTCTTTTATTGACATAATCAAACCCAGCAACTGCTACCGGTTCATCACGCTCAAATACACTCTGCTGATTTGTCCCAAGAGTGATATGTACATATATATACATAATATACCATACATATATATATAGGGTCCGGCACTCGAAGTGTAACCAATTAAAAAGTCCACACATGTAGTTTGGTTTTTTAGTAATCCATCAGAGTCGAATTTGGTGAATTCGAGAGCCATTTTGTGGACGTTATGAAAGTCGGAACATTGTTTTTTAGCCATTCCTGGTTCACTCGAGCTTTATGAGACGTCCATGCTAACGTCCATGGTCTGCCAACGAAATATTCGTCTGCCCACGGCTTCAAAGCAACCTGCAGAGTACTTTCCCGATAATATTTTACATTTACCTTGAGGCCAGGCTCGATGAAAACGGTTGGAGAGCGCCCATCGGTTGCAGCGGGCCAAACGATTACCTGTGGCGGGTGCTGCCTCCTGGTGGTCAATCGATGACTCAAATTCTCGTATCGGACGGTCGGCCAAATAAACCCAATCGTTTTGGGAGTTTACGAATTGCACAATTTGAAAAATTTTCTCGTCAGAAAACACAATGTTCGGAAATGAACCGCTTTCGGCCAAGTGAAGCAACTCCTTCGCTCTCACAAGTCCAATTTGTTGCTGGTTTGGTGTGAGATCATGCGCCTTCTGGATCTTGTAAGGATTGACTTTGAGGTCATTTTTCGGTATGCGGCGGATGCTACGGTCAGATATTTTCAGTTCTTTCTCCATTTGATTGGTACTTCGTCGGGGATTTCGCTCAAGTCGCTTCTTCACTTTTTGAACCATGATCGAGTTCACGAACAATCACTGGGTGTGATTTCCCAGCCAAATAAAATGCAATCACTCGATTACGTTTGAAATCCATCACTGATTTTCTGTTTTTGCGTTAACTCTCGGCAAAATGCCTTCTCGCGCTTGTAAACAATTCTCTGGACTGTCATTTAGCTAACTAACAGACAGCTGATGCCATGCATATACATATATAGTATAATTAGCGCTTGCACCATTTACCATGTCAAAAATACACTCGGAGGTGTGCCATTGCCTACCGAGGGGCAACCGCTTTCTTTACCATACTGCAATTATGATAGTTTCGTTAAAACTCGCTAACGCTTAATTGATGAATTAAAGCTTCTGCTATGTGTAATTACGAACTTCGGTATTCCGTTTCACAATATTTTTTTATGCTAATAAAAAAGCTTATTTTTATATGATAATCAAATAAGGTCGCCCTAATGTGTATTTATTGGTAGCACCTAATGTCTGTTTGATTAACAATTTAGCATTTGTGACTTCGACTACAACTAGTGATTTATTTCAGCACAAAGTGTCTGTTTTGATGGTAGAAATTAGAGGAATAGTAGTTACGATGTGGCATAATGATGTGTCATTCGATGGGGGTGTAATAACAGTTCAGGACGAACAGACATTACAACAGTTTTACCTTTAAAGAAAACGCAATGCTTTTCCGCCTCAGGCAGACTTGCAATACAACTGTTGGATGAAGAGACTAGCCACCCTGCTAGTCTTAGAAAGACATATTAACAACAAGTCTTATTCGAAAGGAAACCCTTATGGCCGTTTTGTGATCATTGCAATGTAAGCGAGTTAATTTTTAATTTCCAATCAATTCTAATTCAATTTTCCTTAACTATGTGTGGGTTTTTTCATTTCTGCCATGCCACAATAAATCGCATGTTGTTACCGGCAGTGCCAGGTGGCCCAAATGATCAAATGGACAACCAGGAGTCAAGAGGATTTAATGGAAAAACAAATATGTAGCTACATATGTGCATGCAAGTGTATTAATTTGCGCAAACGTATTTCGTAGAAGAACTGCAAACGTTAGGCCATACACATAAATAAAGAAAACCAACAAGTATATACAGTAAAATTTCCCATAAGTGGGCACTGATAGTCGTCTACTTTTTGTCCGCTTATGGGAATGTCATAAAAAATAATATTGAAAATAAAATAAAAAATGAAATATTGGATCGTGCGAGCCATTATTGCAAACACTCATCACTTCCTAACTGCTTAGCAATTTCGATTGCTTTAGTCTTGTCTAATGGACCATATATTGCAATGTTTCGCTTTCTTGCCTTAGAAAATCACTCCAAAGACAACTTATCAATTTTTAGATAACCATTTCGGGCGAAGCTTGGTTATATGTTTTGATTTTGTAACTTCACCTTACTACTGAGATTTAATATTTTCTTTGTTTCTTTCAATCAGCACTGATTGCGATTTGCCGATACTGAACCGATTTGCTAAAGTTTGAGAAGAAACGGTTTCAAAGTTGTAAGCATTGTTTTCATCATACTTGTTTGCTTTTTTTATTAGGCCTCTTCTACTCGCCATTTCCCCGCTCGCTATCTCTATGCTCGATTAACTTGACGAAAAATTTGATTGCGAAAGCAACAACAAAGTTATCGAGTAAAATTCATTGTTAGCGAGTATGGCTATAGCTCATTAGGCCGCACTGCCTTACCAGCACATGTAATTTAAGGCAGTTCTATTCCCGCGTTGCCGACATACCTTCATTTGCATCATCTGTTCGCCACTTGCCAAGTCTTGGCGAAAAAAGTGGCCTATTCCTTCAATATTCCACTTGGGAACATAGGATTAACAGATGTTCTCTTTGCGACATCCCACGTTTGGTTGGCTGTTACTAAATCACGAAGGTAAGGAGGCAATTTGTTTAGTGGACGACTCGGTGGACTGTTCCTGTTCTGCTTACTTTTTGCTTAAGTGTTAATCATTTTTTAATCAATGTTATAATACTTGCAAGGGTCAACTTTAAACTGGTTTATTCTGGTAAAACATAATTTAATATCGAATTAAAGTATGTAAATGCTGTAACATTTTTTTACTATGCCGTCACAAGCGCAAATTCAAACCCAAGCTACAAAAAGAGGCAAATCAGTAACAATATAAAAAAGGACCACACTTTCCGGTTATTACAACTTTGCGTTTGCTCGAGGGAGACATTTTGTGAGTTCGCGTCAGTTTATGGGAAAGTCCGAGTATCGCAGTTTTCACTGTATTTATGTACCTACTGGTGTCATTGCTTGTACTTCTTAAGAATTTGTTAGGAAAATCATGTTGCGCAGGCACTGCTAACATTTCTGTCAATCAATATTAAACTCTCCATTTGAAAACTTCCGCATTCATAAGTAAATTCGCCATGCATATAGTGCATTAAGAAGCTGTGGCTTAACACAAAACCTTAACCATTTTTCCTAATCGGGTGGCTATCGACGAATGTAGTCCGCGTCCCTTAGAGGCCAAAATCTGTTCACGTTATATTCAGTTTTTTACCGTTTGTTTACTTGCGTATGATGGGACCATTAATCAATTTGCATATACGCCTTTCTACAAATTGACAAGAATTTTATTACTTATAGTTTTACATGGCATAAATGCATGCTTCAATAATAAATGGTTTGCTTAGTAAGCTGCTTTCTCGTTCCCTTTTGACAAATCGGCTCCCTTACGAAGACACTGGGTTGATAGCTCTAGAAAATTTGAGTAAAAGTGGAGGAGAAGTAAAGTTTGTAGGAAAAACACCTAATTATCAAAATGGTCTGCTTACGTGCAACCATTCGCTCAAGAATTTGTATCAGTATGCCCAGGACTAGTATGGAATGGAATACATCCTGACATACCGCTTAAGTCAGGACATAATAGAGTAATTGAGGCAATCCGATATCGATACATTATTGGACAGTTTAAAAAGTTTTATTTCTTATAATGTGCGGATTTTGAAACAATTCATGTTTTGCGAATGAGTTACAACAGGGAAAATAATTGGATAGTCCCGACGCGAACGATAGCATGACAGGCTTCATTAGAAAGTTGGCCATCTTTTGCCATCTTTCAGGTAGCATCATAATCACGTTCATAAAACTTCTGGTTTTTATTAGCAAAAAACCGAATGAGGTACGATTTGACATCATCATCATTATTCAAATTTTTACCATTCAAGGAGTTTTGTAAAGAGCGAAACAAAAAGTAATCGTATGGTGGAATCAAGTGGATCAGGACTATACGGTGGATGTGGCAAAACATCCCAACCAAGCTCCAATAATTTTTGCCGTGTGGCCAAAGATGTGTGTGACCTTCCATTGTCATGATGGAATACAATACTTTTTCGATTTGTCAATTCGGGCCGCTTTTCTTCAACTGCACTGTTTAATTTCGTTCAATGTGGACATCAGAATTGATCGTTCGGTTGGGTGGTAAGAGTTCGAAGTAGACAATTCCTTTGTGATCCCACCAAACTGAAAACAAAACCAGCTTTTGATGTTGTTTGAGTTGGTTTACCGGGCCTGCTTCACGATCTTTTCCGCTTGATATTGTTGTAAACAACCCATTTTCAATGGATGTATGTGATACATGAAGCTTTTCTGCAATCTCACGTGTTGTACTGTGACGATCCAAATCGATTATTGCTTCAACAAGACGACCAGAGCGTTTTTCATCTTTAAGTGAAAAATCACCAGAACGAAATTTGACAAACCAATTTTGTAACTTTTTATGAGCTTGCGATGCGGTTTTCCCTTTGATTTTCCAATTTTCAACGAGCCCCAAACGAAAACTACGCAACCGATCAAAAAGTTTTTTTACTGATTGGCCGCTTAATTTCCAACTATTATTATAAATAACAAAATGTGTTTTACATTTGTACTACGTCTGCAAACTTAAAAATTCGACTGAAGCCATCTATGAGTGCAATCAGCAATTACTTAGTTGCCAACCCAATAATTTTGATTTAATTCAAACTATTTTTTGTTTAAATATCAGACTTGGCACTTTCCGCTAATAACTTTTATTTGTACCAAATATTAATTTATACACATATACGAATATGCGGCCGCCGTAGCCGAATGGGTTGGTGCGTGATTACCATTCGGAATTCACAGAGAGAACGTTGGTTCGAATCTCGGTGAAACCAAAATTAAGAAAAAAAAACATTTTTCTAATAGCGGTCCCCCTCGGCAGGCACCCCCAAAAAGGGTGTACGCGCCAATTATATATATAATATATATATATACGAATATGCATCTTTGAAAAAAGCCTACGCCTTGATAGAAAAAATCTATTCTAATAACGGTAGCCCCTTTGCGAGTTTTTAGTCAAAAAGTGTTCACAGTATGAGTCATGTGAGACGATGTGTTATCATGGTGCAATATCCACGAGTTTTGCTTCCACAAATTGTGATGTTTCCTAAGTACATTCTGCCTCAAACGTCGCAGAACTTCCTAATAATATTCTTTATATACGTAGAACCGTTTGGCATGAATTTAGAGAGCCCATCCCCATGATAATCAAAGAAAACGAGTAGCATGACTTTCACTTTTGACCGACTTTGACGTGGTTTTTTGGGTCTTGGCTCATGTGGATAGCCCCATTCAGCCGCCTGTTGACTGGTTTGCATGTCAAACTAATATACCCACGTCTCATCACCTGTTATAATGCGCTGGATGAACGTTGGATCCGAATTCACTTGCTCAGCCACCTTCTCCCTATGAATTTTTTAAAAGAAATTCAACTCTCTTGAAACGAGTCGAGCAGCCACGTGTCTCATGCCCAATTGGTGGTGTAAAATGTTGTTCGTGTTTCATTGGTCGGAATGTCGTTCAGGGTGTTGGTAAAAGCCTTTGGATGGCTTCGCATTGACGGTTTGGCTCATTGGCACGAGCTCCTTGCGAACAATTCCTTGGAATCGTGAAAACAAATGAGCATCGACTTGATTTTTGACTTCTCCAAACGCGATTTTTTGGGTGCGACGGGTGTAGACGTAATAACTTCGATTCCACTCAACCGAATGTCAACAAGCTTTCACTAGAAGTCAGCTGGGGATGTAACTTCGAACGCACTAGTTCATTAAAAAGATGACGCCATCAAACAAATTTTTGTGACGTCAGTGTTGTTTATTTTGGGTTTAACCTTGTAGTTTAATGATTTTAGCTACTGTGATCCAATTTTGACTGGTGGTGCAATAGAATGGAAGGAATACAATGTCCACAATACCTCAAGTTTGTCTTACCTCGAATTTAGCTACTATTTTTTGTGGATACAGACATAGGGATAGAAGACAGAGAAGAAAATTAGAAGGATAAGTGTAGGCAGGCCATAGGCTGATCACTCTCAAAGGTACGAAGTGATTTATAAAATAAAAAAGCTTTTAATTCTGAATTCGATATGCAGAACTGGCGAACTTTAACTAGAGCTAGACGTCCTGGTGACCGTTTGGCTACATTCCGTAGCAACTTATATTTTTGAAGTGAAACTTCTTAGGCGTCGATGAACGAGCGAGAATGTAGAGTAAAATTTCAAGCCCATGCAATTGGGCATTTTCGTTTCACGAGAGAGAAAAATGATATAAAGTAGAGGAAAAGGAGAGAGAGAGCTATACCTTATATGTATCTTAGATACACTTAAGGCTATTTTTAAGGCTAATTGGTAGGTGATATAACACTGCCTACTTTTTGCGCTCGTTTGTTGGTGCAAACTTGTAGGATATATATTTTTGGTGCCTACTGTTTGGGACATTTGTTAGTTCCAATTTTTTTGGCGTGTTTTTTTATGCCTCCTTTTTGGTGTTTATTTCCATTTCGTGGCTAGTGCTTGTGCGTACTATAAAGGGCTATCCATTCCGGCTTCGGATTTATTGGTATTGCCTTGCGGTAATTTGTGCCGTTGCTGCGGTCCTGGAATCGCTGCGTTTGTGCGGGTGATAAATGCTCGGAGTAGTGCGCGTTGTTGCCACGGTTTGTGTCCGTCGTTTACCTACAGCGGTCGATCCTTCTCCGTTTTTTGTAAGTTTTGTCTATTTGCATTCTCTGCAAATGTTGTGAATTTATTTAGATATATATTCTTTCTCTCTCTCTCTCTCTCTCTCTCTCTCTATCATTCCCTCTCGGGTCTCTCCCTCTTTCTTTGTCTGCCTTGAAAATTTCACTTCTGTTATGTGTACTACGCTACACGCACTCTTTTTTGTTGTGTTTTAGAGAAAATAGTTTTACATGAGTTGTTTGGACAAGTGTGTTAAGAGAAAGAAGTTCACATAACGAGCGACGAAAACAATATAATTTGCATTAGGAAGGAGAGTAAGCAAATGTAACTGTTACAAAATTATAAACGAACTTTAGCGATTCTTTTAAAATAATTTTTATTTGCTCTCCCTGGTAATGTGTAGTATTTCCATTATTAGAAACCATTAGAAATGGCAGCAATTTATCCGAAGGTAAGATTCAGAATTCATGCGTGTTGATGGGAAGTAGATATTGATCTATCAAGTGTAGTCATAGCTCCCCACACCAAAAGAGATCCACCGCCAAAATTTATCTTTGAAAAATATCTAATAAATATCTGAACCCAAATCTCTCTAACACCTACTAAATCCATCTGCCCCATCTAAGTTGATGATGAATTTATTTTCATCAGAAAATATAGCTTTACAAAAATTAGTAAAATTTGGAAAACTTACACATTAAACTACCAGCTTCCAAAACGGTCCATATAATGACTTGTGAAGGTTTTCCGTCTCATTTTGTGGTCAGTGGTAAGTTTTGAAAGTAGCTTCATTTTATAGAACTGAATAATCCGCGAGCGCTTTAAAAATCGACTTAACGTAGCCCAAGAAGCATTGAGGTCTCGTCGACAAAAATTACATAAGCTTACAAAAAAGGTTTATCTATTATCGAATGAGTTTTCAAACTGCAACAAAATAAAAATGGCTCAAGAAAGCACTGCTGTTTGTGTGTATTTTCCTGGTATATTTAAATACGCTAAGCGGGCGAGTTTTATTAAGTCGTTATCAAAACACGCGGGGTGGTGATATTTATGCTTATAAAAACTGCGTACTGTTGTATGAAATTGTTGGAGAGCTGACGTATAATAAACAGGGTTGGTAATTTTAAATGAAAGCATCAGGTAATCCTATAATTTTCACAGTCTTGCCGTATCGACTATATTCATGCAAGGTACTTTTCAACTTTTCAAGTTGATTTGTAATTTTTAGGACAGCATGTGTAGTTTTAATATAAGACGCTTGGCTTAATGCTCACTACAGATGCAACATTATTTTCGTAAGGATACTATTTTGGGATGATGGACATATTTTTGTGTTAATGCATACCCCCTCATTTTAGTCGTTTCGTATTAAAAACCATTCGAATTTTATTAAAATTTGATGCAATTCGGACCACAGCAAGTTACCAGCATAAGCTTTATGCAGTTCGCGTGTTTTATTAATTTATTCGCTTATTTTGTATAATATCTTATTACTACTGAACGACAAATTTGAAGCAAGATTAAATACAACTTTGGTTTTCAGCTATCCTTTTGGAATTGCCAAAAATGTTTGAAAAAGTTTTCAAATCCTCATCATATAAAAAAATAGCAAAAGAAAAGCAATTACTTATATCAATGATGAATAACATAATAAGAAAATACCTCAATATACACCCTCGCGGGCCCCCGAAGTGGCTATAGGAGGCTTTATTAGTAACACAATGCTTAATTCGAACTGAAAAATTCAAGGGGAATCGGATAATTTGTGGGTGCTTTTCCTAACTAGCCTTTACAGATGGAAATATAAACACGATTTAATAAAAACCACTCTCACCAGGGAACCGGATTCCGGACTTAGTTAAAAAAAAATATTTAAAAGAATAGTCCTGATCAAAACCTTATAGAGAACCTCTGGCACATTTCGAAAATGTGGATATCAAAGAAGAGATTACGGATAAAAGTTGTATCCCATAATTGAAAACGTTAGGTATAACGATACCTTCGTACAACTTTCACGATCGCTAGGTTGATAAAAATAATTTTAATAAGTATCTCATGGCAATTTAAAAAATCGCATATCCCATGGTTCCCAGTGATCAAAGTAAAATTAAATCTGATATGCATTTTCATGTTCTTAATATTAATATAAAAATAGTTCCATTGCGCATTTTTCAAAATAGTTGTTTCTTTATATTGGTGCGCAACTAAGTTCTCGCTGTTTTTTGATGAAAATACAACTTTATTCTGAAAAAATAGTTACAAGTGAATCATTGAAAGTATTCCCATCGCTGGCTATTACTTTTCCCCATCTTTTTGGTAGATCAAGCCATTTTTGGATGTCTTCATATGAATGGAACTGCTGCTCAGCTAGCCAGCTAGCCAGCTGTGCCATCGATCGGAACAGGTGATAATCGGACGGCCCAATATCTGGAGAATATGGCGGGCGGTGTAGGATTTCTCATTTCAGTGTTTCCAGATAGGTTTTAACGGGCTTGGCACGTGAGGCCGCGCGTCTGAAGAATCACTTTTTCATGCCTCTCCGCGTATTGCGGCCGCTTCTCGCACAGTGCCCGGCTCAATCGCATCAATTGAACTCGATACCGATCCCCAGTGATGGTTTCGCTTGGTTTTAACAGTTTATAATAAATAACACCAACTTGATCCCCCCAAATACATAACCTTCACAGCGTGAATTTTCGGCCGAGGCGACGACGTAGAAGCATGACCGGCCAGTCCCCATGTCTTTCTTTTCTTTGGATTGCTGTATGGAATCCATTTGACATCACCCGTCACGATGCGATGAAGAAAACCATTCCTTTTTTGCCACTGGAGCAATTGTTCACAGTCGAAAAAACGACGTTCAACATTCCTTGGTCTTAACTCATAAGGAACCCAAGTCTCCTGTTTCTAAATCATTCCCAAAGCATACAATTGCTTGGAAGCAAGCTCATCTTGCTTTTGGCATGGATCCTCATTGAGCAATGTCTCCAATTAAGCGTCTATCGAAGGTTTTTGGCCTTCCTTCATGCGGATAGTCGTGAACATTAACATCACCCTATTTGAAGCGACGAAACCAATCTCGGCACGTTTGTTTCACTTAAAGCAGCATCTCCATAAACTTTTTGTAGCTCTCGATGCGCTTCAGCTGCCGTTTTTTTTCGAATGAAAGAGGAAAATCAAAACTTCCGCAAATGACGATTATTCGGCACAAAACTAATGTGTCGAAGTAATTTGTTTACCATACATCTAAGCTTGGTTTATGATGTTTAGGTTATGTCAGAATCGATTATCATACATTGCTGCCGGCATCTATTGACAAACAGCGGGAACTTAGTTGCGCACCTAATAGATAAATCCAAATAATTACACCTTTTACACCATGTATTAAAAGCAAAATAGTCCCATTCAAATAGTTGCGGCAACAAAAAGGTTTGTGGTTAAGCTCGATCACTTATTTGACATTGTGCATGCCGATGAATTATCCCTAATGCAAATTAAAAAATATGAACTGCTCTTTAAACGTCAAAGGTTGGACAAGATAATGAAATGAATAGCCAAGATATTCAAGATCTAGAAGAAGGGATTTATTTTCAAGTGAATTTGAAAACTCGGTGTCTATTTCAACCAAATTTTCCGTATTACATAAACATGCGCCTTGCCCCATTACAACCATTATGTTAACCCCAGATGACATATCCAAAACTAAAATACTTATTTATTTAATATTACGAAAGGCATTTTTAAAAGAAGAAAAAATGTATAGAAAATGTGAATTTAATATTTCAATGTTCGTCATACGCCCTGTCAAACCAATTTAAAAATGCTGTACAATTGCAGAGTATACACAAATTATTCTAGTAGGTATCATATTTGTGCAACCTTCTAAAAACACACCCTTAAAAAGTCACTGTACTTTTTCCATTAATTAATTTTATTTAGTTATTTATTTAACTAAGGAATACAATTATATTCTTACTAGCTATGCACTTATAAGTAGGATCTATGAGTTTGTATATGACTCAAGACTAAGTTTTTCAGTGCTGTTCCAGTAAACGATTTTCGATGCTTTTGATGAGAAATCTTGCCGTTCTATTAAAAATTTATTAAAATATCCTATAATTACTTTTAAATATGTGAAACATAGAGAATTTTTCGCATTCTAAAGTTTTAGTTAAGTTCAAAAGTCGGCACGGGTTATCTTTATCCCGTATTTATTATGTGCAATTTAGGCTAAAAAACACACCGTGTTGTACATGTGGGTGGAGTTTAGCTATATCCAGCACCTCCTTTACCTAATACCAATTACCAATACCATATTGTAAATTATGGAAAGACATCCCATGGCGAAAAGAAGTCGGAAGGTATGGCCAATATCTGACTGTTAACCGGCTCTCCGAGAATTTGAAAGAATCAACTGATTGGCTGCCGTAACCGGGATAATGGCAGCGCACAGTGGGGATTTTTTGACAAATTTTGTTCCAAAATGGCTACAGGATCCAAATATTGACCGATTTTAATAATTCTTATCTTACAGTGGTTGTAAGTGATTTTGGAAGAGATTTTCTAGGCCCGAATTAATTTTTTTTTTATTTGGCTAAACACACCCTTGTATAGGGGTATCTTTGGGAAAAATTTGGAAAAAATTTAATAATAAAAAAATGTATGTATTTAAATTCGGTTTGGTATTTTATTATTGTAGTTCCAATCAACGGTAATACATCCCGGCAAGTACGCAAATTCCCAGTCCCCCTTAAGAGGTGAAATCATCCCCTAACTTCCTAAAAACTTAAAAACTAATTTTTTTCAAGGACAAACCTAGAATATTCACCATAAAATTCAAAAATATATATTTTTGGGTTTGCTGAGTCCGAATACGTTATCCATTTCTCCTTGCGGGGTGAAATTCCAGGTCAGCTCAAGGTCAAACACAGAAAATTCTGCGAAAAAGTTAAAAAAATTTATATACTAACTTTTGGGGCTGTATTATGAGTCCCCGGTGACGTGGCGGCCGAAGTTACTCGCTAAATTTTGTTTTTTGCCATAACTGAAGGCCAAAACTGGTATCTATCAACCATTCATACGTACAATAGTTATCTAATACATTGAATCTAATTAAAGAAAGCCATAAAGAGTTGTAAGCACGCCAACGGTTACTAAAATATTTGAAATATTCTATTATAAATAATTTCGTTTACACTGACAACGGATCAAATACTCGCCGTCCAACGTACCGTATTAGGAAAGACCAAATTCAAGATTTACTTATATATTATCTCTAAAGCAGGCATTCGCCCTTTATTTTTACGAAATCTCTGCATAATAGGGTTGGTTGATTTATCTCATGATTTACATATTCCACCACTTTTATGATCATGAGTGATATCTAATTTTATAAATTTGTTGTAAACAAATTGAAACTTAGCCACTTTTTGTTATTAGCTTATAGCTATTTACTCCCATTCTGCTTGTCTGTTGTTCGTTGGCCCTTGCTTTTTTGTTTCTTAGCTCTTGACAAATTCAACTTTTAATACTCTTGGGCTTCGTTGTAATCTCATCTTTAGGTTGCATTGTTTTATCTTTCACGGACACTGGGTTACTGTTGTTTTCCCAATCGGTAGTTGAGTAGATTTTGGCATTTCAATTTGCTTGGTGGTTTGTATATTTATAGTTCATACATAGTGAGTACATTCACATTTTTTGACTTAATTTATTCACGTGAATATTTTATCCACAGCACAGGCAAACAAGTTTTCAATGTGCGTCCATACATATTTATGTATGTATAAATTCGCACGAAATATGTATGTTTGGCATATATACGCAAGTATTTTATAACACATTCGTGTATAGCGAAGTCACCCTTGCAGATTTTTGACAGCAATTACTTGCGATATGCTAATTCTAATTTTTTTATTTTTTGTATTAAGTCAATGGGTACTACAGGCTTTGGCAAACTTAGTCATGAAGCAATGCTCACTTGAACAACTACTAGCAGTGATCCTCGCCAGATACTTAGCGAATTCACAGTATACGCCTCACGGACCCGCTTATCTCGGGTATATCTAGCGATCCAAATTTTGTGGATTGAAATCAGACAATCGCATTATTTGGTGTAAGAAAAAAAAATAATGCAGTCTAGGCTACTTGAAAGTTACCGGAAACAATATGCTGAGGAAAAAAACTGTAAAGAAAATATTTTCTCGTTTTCGTTCTGATTGTTGCGATATTAAAAACACCATTCGCACCTTGTTTTGCAAGACTACGTATCGGTTAATCAGTAAAGAGGTCCACATAAAAATTGGAAAAAATGGCGCGATGGAAAAAAATTAATTGATTGACTGAACTTCTGTGAAGCGCTGCTAATACGGAACGCAATCGATGCTGGTGATGAAAAATAGATTAATGAAATAAAAACTAAATAATTGGCGCGTTCGCTTCTGTTAGGTGTTTGACCGAGCTCCTCCTCGTATTTGCGACGTGGGTCTTGATGTTGTTTCACAAATGGAGGGACCAACAGTTTGAGTAGCTTTTCAGGGTAGAAATAAACTCGGAGGTTTGCCATTGATTACCGAGGGGCGACCGCTATTAGAAACCACTTTTCTATCATTTGATGTTTCACGAGCGGAGCCTCGAATCTAAGCACATCCAAATAATAGTTACGCACCAACCCATTTGGCTACGGCGGCCGCGGTACTACTGGGTTCATGCAAAACTTTTGTTGGCTTCCTCGTATCGAATGTACAAGCACGAAATTTTTCAACCAAAATAATAAAATTAAACATAGTAGTTGATCATTGTTTTTATGTTTAATTCAAGTCTCAAGACTTTATTCGAGTTCTATCGGAAAGTGCACTTTTTTAACAAACATTTACACATCTAGACATCTCTTATATGTATCGAAACTTTGTTTTGGAGATTTTTGTTAATATTTCTTTTTAGCCTTTAAAGCCAAATAGTCATGCAATAATCCCATATTTTCCAAAAAGCTTTTTAGTTCTGTTTTTCTACCTTTCCCAAGACAAATTTATGGTTCATTACGGGTCAAAGAGAGAAAATCGCGAGCAATTCTAGTTAAGCGTATATTTAACATTAAGCAGACAAATACTTTATTGTTATTTATTATTTATTGTTTATTTCTTGTTCATTGTACATCTATAAATGGCGATGTAGGAATGCCAGAAAAATGATGAATAATACATTACTCCATCAACAATTTGTTGCGATTGATTTTGTTTTGCTTAAAATCCAAAAAACTTGGCTCTATCAGACTAACCTCGAATTGACTTGTTTCGACTAGTTTCCCTCGTCTATGAAAGTTGAAAATCCTTTGAGCATTCCTGGCTGCCGTCGTAAGCATTTAATGTGCCATCGATAGCTTCTAATTCTCCCCACAAAATCCCAGACCAAAACACAAATATTTCCTACCCTCCGTCACTCTTCTATGATAGCCGGCAGCCCATCGCTTAAGGTTTTACAAGCATTTGCTTACACGTACACCCATATGTACGTACATATGTGCACATAAAACTTGTGCGCCATGCTCCCCCATTCGTTATTGTCGCTCATCGAACTATCCACTTGCTGCTGCTTGGAACTAATCCCGCTCTCAGAACATGTCAGAGTATGAAGAAGCTAAATACCAATTGTGTAAGCTCAGACATGCCTACAGTCAAATACGGATACATAATGAATGCACACCCACTTGGGGACTTGGGGCGACAGCGTAGCAAGCACTTTGTTCAGCTCCCATTTCATTTCATTTCGATTCAGTTCGTTTGTGTTTAGCTGAACTCGTTCAATAAAACTCAAACAATGAGGCCAAGTCATCATACTCATACCAACACAAAGACACACACGCACTGTAGCAACTACATATATCCCTTCCTACGTGTCCTTAGCGCATGTGTTACTAAATGTTCGATGGCGTGTGTGTAAAATGTAATGTTAATTTGACTTTTGCTTGCATAAAATTTCGATTGCTATTTTAATGTATTTATTTTGTGTCTGAAAGCTTCGCAGCAACCAATTCTGAAGCTTTTTTTAGGAGTACACAATCATATTTTCATATACTCGTATGTGTGTTGTTAAATATAGAATATATGTATGTATTATACTTTTCTTGCAGCCTTTGGTTGTGGGAGTTCCATTCAGTAATAGTTTGTTGGACGTTAAGTGTCTGTGGTACTTAAGAATATCGATGTATTATTACACAAGTACAACAATAATACACATGTCTTTACACATTTTTAGAATTACTTAATGCACACATATCCTTTTACTAAGCGCGGCCTTTACACTAGCGAGAATATACACAAAAAAAGATAATGTGCGATGGCCCCAAATCCAATTGTTTGTATAAATTCGAAAAACCAAGGTTTGTGATTTTCAGTTGTTACGTTATATTTGGGTATGTTAAGAAATGGAAACAATTTCATGCCGATCCGATTTGATTATTCGCAATATGTATGTACACTTAGATGTTTTATCAGAACCGATAAATTTGCCAAAATTACATTGGTATGACTTGAATCTAAAAAGTTTAAAGCTTAATATTTCTCACAAAGAAGAAAGTTTTGTATGCCTTATTTTCTTGAAAATGCGCGCGGTGCCACTACCTTACCAAAATTTTATATGATGTGGCATTCACGCTGAGCCTTAAGGGCTCACGGTGGTCTAGGGCTCGAAAGTTTAGAGTAGTTTCAGGATTCTTCTTTTTTTCTTCTTCTTATTTTACATACAAAAATGAAAAAAAATTTAGTTTCAATAATTTAAAAAATGGCGCTGAAGTTGACTCTCCCGAAAAATTGGACCTGGACGGTGTTGTCCATTTTGGCTCTTCTATTTATCTGATACACAGAAACCAAAAAAATTATTTATCAGTATAAGTGTAGCAATATCTTGCTACGAGAATAAAAAACAAAATTTGACAAAATGGCGCGGTTTTGAATTTGACACTCTAAAAATCGGTTTTCTAATTTTTTAATCAAAAAAATACGAAATAACTGAAATAATAATATGATTCTAGCACAGGCGATAGCCTGTCAGACGATCTGTTGAGTAGATTTATTTTTTTTTGGCAACACCAGGCCGAAAAAAGTCGTTTCGAGGTGAATGAGTTTTAAGTTTGAAGTACAGGAGCGCGCGGAACGCTCTTTACCTAGTTAATGGGCTATATAAGCTATAATTTTGGGAATTTCCGCATGAACATTTCACAATATATTCTTAAGATACTATACTTTCGAAATATCGAATAAACAAAAGGTCGATTTTTTGAAATTTCTAGATCACCGAGTCCCCTTAAAGCTAAAACTTAATGCCAGTCCTTGCAGGTTTTGTCGCTTACGCCCCTCATGCCTAAAATGATAATTAGTGCAACTATTTGAAAACACCTCCACAAGCAAAGTCCGAAACGCGCAGATCGTCTAAAAGTATCCAATTTCTCTACTTTTTACAGGCGATTCAGGCGTTGGTCACAAATAGCTGAATCGAACATTCTGGTTTGATCCTGTCATAAGACAGTCGGAAGGCAAGCATCCTACTCCTCGCCCCATGTGAAGCTGTTATGAGATTCTATTGCTTTTCAAAGCATCCCGTGTAAAGTACTATAGTATATACAAAATATATAATATTATAATAAAAAAGTATAAATACTTATACCTGAAAATACTGGGCTAAGCTAAACGGTTATAAATGAAAGGAATCTTCGATTCGTCAAGCGTTAGCAAGTTGCGCTGGAAAAGAGCTGCCAAAAATTAAATTATTTTGGAAACACTTAAGAGAATCAATATTAAGTCATCCCAGTTGTTTGAGGTGTAACCATACCGCTAGCGGCGAAACTTACTCGACAGCTTTGTTGTTGCTTTCACATGAAAATTTTTCGACAAGCGAGCAGAGCTCAAACAAAGCGAGCAGAGAAGTGGTGAAGTGAAGGTGCCACCTCTCTCGATCATCGCAAATTTGTTGTTGCTTTCACATAAAAATTTTTCGCTTGGTGAGCAGCGAAATTTTCTAGCTAACAGAGAAGTGGTGAATTGAAAGCGGTTAATAAAAAATGGTGTACACGTACATTCTTCAATGATAGTGTGGTCTTGCTCTAGTCCAAGTTTTATGCAGTGCCTTTGAGCAGTGAATGGTCTTCTTCTGTAAGCTTTTTCTCCAATACACTCTGGGATTTGCCCTTGACGGCCGAAAGCCAATGCTATTAGAAATATACATTCGAACTTGGGTCCTGTTGTCGTTGTGTCTCTCTACGCCAACCGGTAGAATTCACCCCATACATAAGTAAGTTACATTAAACTGAATGTATAAGCAGTATTGGTGTACACTTTGATGATCGACACCCGTCTTAATATTGCCCATTCAACCGTTACTTAGCCGTAGAAACACTTCCTCATTTTCGTACTTCATTACGAGTCGAGAAATCATTATAAAAACTTCCTTCACACTTATGGTCCCACCATAGCCGGTAACTCCATAGGTGTGTACATACTTTTATGTACCTACATATCTACACACTGACATAAAATACAAAAGCATAAAGTATGCGGACTTACACTGCAGGGTAGTAAGTACATAAGATGATGGTTTGGGTGTTCACCTTGGTCGGTGGGCATGTCATTTGATTTGCCTACCACAGAATTGCATTTTTTGTTTGGGTTATTGTTTTTGGTTCTCATCATTGTTCCAGCCATCACTTTATTGTTTCTTAACTTTAAGCTTATATTTTTATTACAAAACCAAGTGCTGTGTTTCTTTTGTTGTCGATAAATTGGTTGAGTGTCATTCTCTCGTCTGTATTTTTTCATATGCCACCTTGGAAAGCTGTTGCTATTTCCGGCACAACGTTCTCCCCAGTTTTGGGATTTGGGCCATGCATCCACATCGCTTTTTAATTTTTTATGTCTGATATTTTTAGTGCTTTACCCAACGTGGATTGGGTTGGGGAGTACTGGTGCCGGCAGCGCCTTGCAGCGAACTCGTTACGAAAATTCTACTTAGTTTGACTTCTTTTTGCGGTATACTCCTCATTTCGGAAAGCTAAAAAAGGAACAACGAAAAGCGAAAATTGTTGGTTTTGGATATTTTACTAATGTTTCTGTTGCGTGAAAGTAGCAGTGCGTGTGCCACACGGCAGCTCGTTAACGTTTCGCTGGAGCACAACGCACCCAACGCAAATGAAAATTGACAATCGGGTGGGGCGGCTATGCGACACGCGTTACCTGTCTGTCATCTGTTGGCAATAAACATTATCGTAAATTAACAGAACATTTATTTTATTTTCAGATTTTTTCGCATTGTCTTGGTCTTGCTTTTGCTTTTGCCACCCAACTCCGACCTCAGCTTCGTCCCAAATATGGTACCAACTCACCGGCTGTCTTCAGTGTACCCACGAATATACTTGTGCAATATATGCTCGTGTGTCAACTTCCTCCTATGTAGATACATATTAATGAGTGTTCTCTTTCACATTGATGGCACTATACTCAATATACATGAGTACATCCGTTATTCGAATTTGTTGGCAGTTATTAAAAATGGCGATGCACTCACGATGAAGTTTCTTAATTTCACTTATGAATTCCCTTAATGGACTTCGAAAGGAAGTGTCTAAAAGTGTCAATAAGGAATATTAAAATTTTCCTTCAGATACTCATGCTTAGCATTAATGACTACTAATGAACTAAATGAAAAAATTTCAAAAATAACAATAAAAAATTCTGGTACACGGACGGATTAACAGGTGGAAAGTTAAATAGCTCTGGTCGGTGTTATTTGCATAAATAATAATAGTGACCAGATAGCAATAATATAGTACTTTTCCAATTGTCTAGTCAAACTTACGAATGAGGTCCACGCTTGCCCAACACGCGAAAATAATTTAAACATGTTATCGAAATTCAGTTGCAAATACGCAAAGTATATTTTACCGTGAATGTGCTTGGAACCCATGGTTGGCTCAGTCAACAAACAAAATTGCAGCAACAACAGAATAAAACAAATGTCTTCCTTTTGTCCTCAAACCTCTCAATTTTTCGGATCCACAGCCGTCCCACTCTTCTCGTTTTAAACTTATAAGCCTACAATCTCTAGAAAATAGAAGACATGTCCATTTATGATGTTATGAACACAAAGTAATTTATATACCATATTGTCAATAATTATTGGGTAATTGGGTACCTTGCATATCACTATCGGACAAGTTCATGTAATTATAAAAGGATTTACAAGCTATCTCCGAGTCGCACACACTCAGTGTAACAACTGATAACTGCAACACCGGTCCACCTGATGCAAATAACAATGTGCATCAACAGTCACACAGCGAGGCTTCTCGGAAATGGGAGAAGTTAGTAGCGTTACTTAATGGCGAAAATGGGGCAGAAAAATCTGCAGCTCAATAGCAGGAGGTAAGTTACATTTTATAACCGCACTAAAACATAATAATACGAGGGCGGTTCAATAAGTACCCGTGTTTGGTGACAAAGAGCGTTCCTGAGTGAAGTTGGTATTAGCATCGAGTGCTGTCATCTATCAAACGACGGCAATACAAATTTCAGGCTGATTGATTGGTTAGTTTGGATTTGGCAGCTATTCGAGTAAGACGTGTTTCGTGATTTTCGCTAAGATGGAAAAAGAGGTAATTCGCTTTTTGTTTTTGGTTGGGAAAAAATGCGAGGAGCTAAAAGTAAAGCTGTCTATGGAGACGCTTCTCCATCTATGACCTCATGATGGATGCCCGGCAGACGTGGCTGCCGATTAAATCATTCAAAAAGTTCACGACATGATTCTCGCTGATCGACGAACGAAGGTGCGCGAAGTAACAGAGTTCATAGGTTTGTCGACCGGAACGCCAATTAATATTTTACATGATAAGTTGGCGATAGAAAATTATCGGCCCGATGGGTACGCGATTGGTCACGGTGGGCAACAATCGGATGCGGCTGTTTACTACGAAGCAGTGTTTGGAGCAATTTAAACGAGATCCGAAGGAGTTTTTGTGACGTTATACAGCAGAAACCAACCAGCAATCAAAACAATAAATTTCCCCCAGTAAATCTGCTCCAAAAAAGGTGAAGACAGTCCCATCGGGCGGAAAGGTCATGGCGACTGGATAATACATACAAGAGTGAGTTATTGGAGCACTTTAACAAAAAATTTAAGGAGATACGGCCGCATTTAGCAAAGAAGGTGCTGTTTTGCCATGATAACGCACCAGCAAATTCATCCGAAGTTGTCGCCGCCAAACTGCATAAGTTGCGTTATGAATTGTTGCCGCACCCCCCGTATTCAGCCGATCTGGCACCCTGGAAAAAATTTAGTTCAAATGAGGAAGTCATCGCCGAGACTGAGGCGTATTTTGGAGAGTTCGACAAATCCTAGTTTTTAGAGGGGTTCAAAATGGCCGCAACGTTGGGAGAAAAATTGTGTCTTCATTTCTAATACGGGTACTTATTGAACTTCCCCCGTAGACGTGGATCGTCTTCAAGGCTTGCACAACCACGTTCAAATTCAGCAACCCATCTTTCTACTGTACTCATGATGGCGAAAGTCCTTATACACTTTCAACATTCGTTCATAAATTTCCTTTGCTTTTAAACCTTCCAAAAGTAAAAATTCAATCACTGCACGATACTTTCCTTTTTCCGTTGTAGAAAATACTATAACTCATCGATACTAAATGGCTTGCAAACAAAGAATGAATTGACAGACTGTAATGAAACTTCGCACACGTTCATATGAAGAGTGTACCGACATATCAACAAAAATAAAGGCTAGTCGTAACGCCCTCTCTTACAAAAATGCATTGTAATGTGTTTTGTAATCCTAATATTATTTTTATAAACATAACTTTAGAAGATGGAGATGTCTCTGCATTGTTAGACTATGCAGTGGTCTCGAATGAGGCGAAGTCCAGACTACAGGGCCTACCACATCAAAAACCAATGAGGATCCGCCCAACCCAAGGCGAGCAAATAAGCGAAAGGCCGTATACGAAAATGCAAGAGACAATTTCCGCAGGCAGACGCAGGGCTGATAGGTGAACATATGAATACTTTTTCCACTTCTTTACTTACATACAAAATAATATGCATTGTTTGTTTTACTTTAGATGCAGGCTGAACCGTCAAGTCATGCCAGCTACTGCTAACATTATATGGTCGATTTGCACTCATTGATTTAAAATTTTGTTGTTTAAGTTAGATGTTAAGAAATATATGCACGTATTAAAAATGTACTCCGATCTGCTCGATCGTATGCTCGTTTCATAAGTCGGCGAAAGGCGGAGGAGTTCCAAATATACGCATTATAGTGTGCCTCGAGAAATCTCGCATTAATATTTAAAATTTTAAGATTTGCGTCACACACGTGTTAGAAATCCGATATACATAAGGGTATAAATTAAATAGGTTCAAATTTTACGACTCATCATTTATACATTTATTGAACGATACATATGATAAGTGTGGAGAAGTCAACGGTCAACCAACATTACTGTGGAAGGTATACAAAAAATTATATACAAACATCAAGGAATTGCGTAAAGTGGCTATCAGTGAAAAGTGTCGGAATAGAAGATGTATATACCGAAGCTTTCTTTCTATCAATTAGATTTTTTGAGAAAATCAACAACACTTGTTTTAGTACGCCTAGGAATACATATTACAGGTTGACGATTGTAATGAAAATTATACGGTGACGCATCTCACTGCAAGGATATAATTGAAAGTGTTTTTTATCAGTAGACAACTCTTTTATCAAAAAAGAGACCGACCCTTTTTCTTTTCGCTTTAGTCCCCAAGATTTCACCGATTCTGCTCTTTTTTTGTTAGGTTAGTTATTTGCGCTTTCGCAGCAATAAAGAAAAGAGGAAAATAGTTCCACGTCTGCTGTATTGCTCAAATTTGATAGTTTAGTAACCATTTCAGCGATTTCTAAAAGTTGTTCACTTACACGTTTCTTACTGACAACCATAATTTTTCTACGAATGAATGGCAAAGAAAAATTGGCCGCTTAAACTCCAAAATAACGCAAGGAAATCCGCAAACAAAAAGCCATCATGTAATTGCACGAAGATTTCGAAGACTTCTTTAAAAGATAAAGCGCAAAACCCCCAGGGCGAAAAGCCATTGTATTAATTGGCTCTGATTCTGTCTAAAATTGTATGCATCTCGTTCCGAGTCAGGCGGTATAACATTTCAAATTTATCAACGTCCAAATCAAGTGAACAGTCCACATATCGCAGAGAAAAATTTTCCAATTAAGCAGCCCTTGCTGAAGCTGTTGTGTCCTTGCAGTCTCAAATCCCAGAAACTGGATCGCCATTGTACTTCGCTGGAATACTCTACATTTATGTGTGATTAATACATAATTATTTTAGTAAAATTCCGTACCGGTAGATGTTCGCTTGAAACTGTTACCTAATTTTATTGTTACACTTTTCTACTTCAAAATATTCGCAGCTAAGCTATTAACACTTGTCGTTAGAAAACTGTAAAAGTTAACTACAAAAATCGATAGATAGTTGTTTGATATCAGCAGCAGAGAACTGTTAAGATTATCTACTATACTTTTTTTCTGAAGAGACACACATTAACTTTTTTTATTTCAAGGTTTGGAACTCGCTCGCTCCTACTTCAAAATCATGATTGACAAATTTATAAACTAGTACAAAGAACATTCCGTGTTGCTGCTCTCGGATCAAAAGTATGGTAATAAAATCGATTATATTGCGATCGACAGTATTTTTATCGGGCCCGTGCCCGAATGTGACGTATGTGTTGCTACTAAAACCCAGAGTTTGAAGATTTAGGGTTTGAGGGAATTGTAAATTGTTTCCAATCCTTGTTAAATGAAAGTTTTGCTCAAACTGTAATTCATTTGTTTACGTAACATATATCTAGGCACTATATGTGTATGTACAGGTATATGTATATCTAAATTTAGACACCGTGAGCGAAACAAATTGTCTCGATAGTGAGAAGCTGCGAAGCATTGTTACCATGTTTCGGTAAGATTGCAATAACAAAAGTGAAAAAATCACGTAAATAATCACTAGGGTCACCATTTGATATTAAAATGTTCGAAAACCTAATACAACCCTGCTGTGAAAAATAAGTTTGAGTTATGAAATTGCTATGGGATTTGACATGTGTTTTGGCTGGTGTTTGCACTTAAACTTGCTAGCGGCAGGAAACCCGAAAGTAAGCTGCGCCAGAAGTGTTATATTAGTTAAAAAAGTATCACAAGAACGGATGACCTACTAACTGAGCTATGAAAATCAAATACACAATCATTCTTGTAA
This sequence comes from Anastrepha fraterculus, assembly GCA_037575425.1. Taxonomy (NCBI): domain Eukaryota; kingdom Metazoa; phylum Arthropoda; class Insecta; order Diptera; family Tephritidae; genus Anastrepha; species Anastrepha fraterculus. The sequence goes on along the minus strand of JAYXIM010055686.1, from coordinate 158,945 downwards.
AGTTGAGAAATAAGACATGTCGCAAATATATATTATGAAAATGGCACCAACGAAGGTATATCGAAATACAGGTTTAATTATGTGTATACCCTCTGTTTAAGTTTTTGCAACATGACGTTGAGACGCTGTTGCTCATGAAAAACAAGGCATAATCTATCGCCAAAAACTATTATCACAGGCCCATATACTACATACATACATTCAGATCAGTTTATAACTACATACAAGTACAGTGATCCTATAGAACGTACGAGTAAATATTTTCATCCTGCTTCGCTTAAATATTTAAGTCATTTTCTAATCGCATCTAAAATTCAATCAATATGACTTGCAGGTCAAAAATATGATTCATTGGATCGCCTTCCACTTGGCTGAACAACGATTTTCGACCGGCGAGCACGAGCTCCAAAACCCAAATAGAGAATGCAGAAGACACTACAGAAGGCACATTCGCGTGTAAAATAGTACGTAAAAAGGGACACTAAAAGTTCGATGAAAAGTTAAGGAGCAAAATCGAAGAGTCATTGCCAAAAAGTTTTCGCTGACTTGCAGGTTGACTGTTTGGCAAAGGTGCCCGTTGCCTGCGGAGGCGGCACCGAGTCTTTGTTTTCACCCAGGGGGTCGACGTGGCATGTAAGTATGTACGAGTATAGTATGAAGTTATATCCGGCAAGCCTGCAAGCGGTTTCGGTAAATGCAAGTGTGTGTGCGTGTATCCAATTGCAGAGTAATGATTTATTATGAAAACTATAAAGTGTTCGTTCCATCCGCATTCATTACTTGTCCCACTACATACGTGTGCATATACATATGCACACAAAAACATACAATTGTATGTACGTACTCTGAAACTTTTGAAGGCAACAAGAGCCAGAGCCACAGCGTCAGTCAGCCGTGTATTCGAAGATGCCAACAGTGGCGGCTGCCACCATGGCGACCAGGTCTCTCGTACGCGCCACAAAACTAGAGGAGACAAAGATTTATGGCAATTTGGGCGTGTTTCTGACAGACGCATACACGCCTATACCGCTCGCCGCTTTACCTCGCTACATCCCGCTCCTGGTTGACCGATTGTTGGACTGCTTTGGTTTCATTATTGCCCATTGGTAACTTCCTTTGTGGGTGGCATGCATGTTTTTGGCGTAAATTGCTTAAGTTCTTAGCGGACACAACTGCGCACTATCACCACAAAAACCATGGTTGGCTTGCTCGTTCTACACTTAAAGTTTGAAGGGATTTTTCTGACGCCATTTTGAACCAGTTAACTGACCTTTGATTGACAGCTAAATTCGGCTAAAAGCGAAAAACTGTAACGGCAGCGGCCAACTATTCCTTTATGGTTGAATATCATCTTACGAGCATCATCATATCCCACTTCAATCAATATTTTCTATAGGTGGCACTACAGACATATGTACTCGTAGTAGTTTCTTCGGGCAGTCAGAGTCAGTCAATCACAAGAATGATTATTTGATATCGAAAGTAGGTGAAGCACATTTATTACGTTGTTTTAAATATTTATACATTTTAGATTATAAATTTTATAAAAACTTTTATAAATTCTAGTGCTGTATGTATGCTGTATGTTACATATATACTTATATATATTTATTTATTTATTTACTTCAAATATATTTATATATAATCGAGTTGCAAAATCAAGACACTAGTGGCAGAGGATTTCAGTCTGATGTATCATATGTCATCAGCCTGATGTATCATTTTTTAAGAAATTTTTCTTTTAATGGAATATTGCTCATACCTAACCTTAAAAAAAAAGCGGTTTTATAATAGCGTAGTTCCTAAACCTTCGACATATGTATCCTATAACTAATAGAAGGAAAGGGTTTGCATGTGACTACCATTCTGTGGGGCCCTATTTTGAAACCCTCAGTGACAACCGCTAACAAAGGAAGTACGCTCTAAATTTATATAAGTCCAAGCAAGGATCTCATTTTAAATTTATAGTTGCGAACACGAAAATCCCAATACCAAAAAAAATATTACATTTTATTACAAAAATACATACATTTACGAGGATATCTTCTTTTAGTGCTAAGATGGTCACGGGGTTGGTTTTAAAGACTTTACATTTGAGGTACCCCCACAGAAAACAGTTCTAATGGGTAAAATCGGGCTACCTGGATGCCTAGAATATGTCATCGAAACGGCTTATCACTTTGTTTAGGAAGAATTCACGCGTTATCGTCGTGGTCTCTCTGGTCGTGTGCGTGGTCTGAAAGAAGGATGTTGTGGCAATATTGACAGAAAATAATCGTTCATCCACAGAAATTGTTTTTACTAGGCGATTTTCAAAGAAAAAAATAACCGTCACCTTGGGACTGTGAAGTGGTTGTCGATGTTTTCATAGTGAGTTCTGTCCGTTAAAACTTTGTTTCACAGAAATAGGAATCGTTAGCCTTAATCGCACGATTTGAATTTTGAAGGGGTGAAAGCTAAGATATTATTCAAACAAACTGTTTTCTTTATTCAACATACACAAAATACTCCTGGTTTATTTTTTACCCTTATCTTCTTGTACCAAAATCATTCAGAAAATACAACTTTCGAAACCCAAAATCCGATATAAAGTACTAAATGACGCAACATCCCTTTGTGTGCATCATACAAAATTAATCATTATCATATTGATTGAATTTCACGGAAAAGGTGAAAATCACAAGGTGCAATATCCGAAGAGTATGGTGGATGCGGCATTAGCTCCCATCTAAGCTCGTTCAGCTTGCCTAATGTTTGCTTTGCGGTATGAGATCTCGCGTTGTCGTGGTGAATCAAAGCTTTGCGTATATTCACTAAAGACGGTCGATTTTTTTTAAGTACCTCATTCAGGTTTGATAGCTGATAGAAATAATAATCAGCAGTTATCGTCTGGCTTGGTTCCAGAAGTTCATAATAAACAATACCGCCCATATCACACCAAATAGGCAGGAGAATCTTCTTGGGGTGAAGGACATCTCTAGGGGTCGGTTCTGGTGTTTCATCTTTATCTAACCATTGGCGTTTGCGAACAGGATTATTGTAAAAGACCCATTTTTCATCACCAGTAACGGTACGGTTCAAAAAACTTTCATTTTCAAGTCGTTGCAGCAGCTGAGAACACACATTCCCTCTCTCTGAAGGACTCAAAGTCTATGCGAAACCCATTTTCCCATCTTTGAAACCTTTCCCAACTGAACCAGGTGCCTGTGAACTGTTCCATGTGATGAATTTAACCTCTGAGCTATCATATCGACTGTCAAATTTGGCTCAGCTTCCACGAGTTCGAGCAAGGCGTCGGAGTTCAAGACTTCAAGGCGACCAGCGCGCGTGGCATCCTCGACGTCGCAGTTACCACTTCAGAATTTTGAAAACCACTTTTGCGCAGTCCATACAGTCACGGTATTCTCTCCGTGAACAGTGTTTATTTCTGCAGCAGCAGTTGTTGCAGGTTTACCACTTTTATAAAAAAATACAAAATATGCAAAAATCGTACAAAAGTGAAATCATGGGTAAAATACGCACGAACTTATGGACTGACCTGATGACGTACGACGCTATTTACAAAAATTACAAATCATCCGATAGAGTGATTAATTTGCGCCACCTTGTATAACATTATATAATGTCTAAAAGGTTTTTATTCTACATCTAAGCAAATCCTCCCGCGAATATTCCACTGATGGATAACTTCACAAGACCAAATATAAGAAGGTATTTTATATGCTAGGATCTTAAATATTTCTACAAATAATTCAGTGCTTTCTGGATATGCATATAACGTTCTTGAAAGGTTTCATAGAAATTAAACCAAAATAACCTAAAAAAGTAGCACATTGTATTATTTCGAGGCTTGGTTACACACATATGTATATATTATATGTATGGGTATGTGCATTTTTGATATGCGTAGAATGGCTAACGAGGCAGCAACTATCACCTCATACAACCACACATACTCGTGCATACGCAACAAGCATTGAACAAACAAATTCATGAGCCAAAGCGTTCATCACCAAGCAGCGTTTCTAAGGTGAATCAACAGGAGGTCACAAAAAAGAACGAAGCAAAGTCTAAGCAATACAAAAATTCAAATGCTCTTCTGTTATTTCTGCCGGTTTGCGACATGCCTCTAAACATATGTATGTACATATGCATATATATAAATTTTGTAGCTTACAGTGTGACATCAATATGAAAGTTTCATACAAAAAAAACAAAAATTATTTAAAGTACTATAACTCAAGAAATTATTAAGACAATAGTTATCTAGTTATGTGCTAATAATAATGATATTAGTGAATAAATATTACATACACAAAATATTTGTTTCTTAGTTTTGGTGGTGGGGGATTATTCTCCGAGAATATCCCCATCATAATCAAATTCAGACCATCGTACCACTGCGTTGGAAATCGTTGAGGAATTTCCGACTTTGATAAGTTGAGCAAACGAGCCACGGACCTTTGTGATTCTAAACTGAATATCACAACCGTATGTAGGGGTAAGACTTCCCACGTACGTGAAGTTTCAATATTGGTATTTTCCGCGCTAAGCCTACTGCCACGATCTACCACATTTTATTTTAGGTATTCTGTTTTTACCTTTTTAGATTCCTGAATCAAGTCGTCGATCCTATTATGCATGCCCGAACGCTTCGATGACATTAGACATACATACATATATCGTCAGCATAATCAAGATCCTCCAGATGACCATTGAAGTGACAATGTATACTTCTACGGTAGCCAGCCTCGAATTTAGCAAGAACGTCGTCTAGGGCTATAAGAAACCACACCGGCAAAATAAGTCAGCCTTACCGGACGCCTTATACTCGTATCGAATCGAACATTGATGATAAGCTGCCATTTTGTTACACTCCGCATTTGAAACCAGCATACTGAGCATTGCTTAATTGGATGATCCAGCTGAATGCTTCCGTGGCTAGCGCTGCGTTATCTTTTTGTTTATTTAACAATTCTATTGTTATTTAACCTTTTAAAAAATAAAAGATAAAAATAAATTAAAATAATTTTATGATATACGGCGAAATATTGTTACTTCTTCGGCGCAATGCGCCCTAAGTGCACTCCCTGTGGATACTATCGAAGACGGTGCTATTAAGATTTTCGATGGTATGGATAGCAGCATGATTCCTATGTAATTGCGGCACTCTCTAAAGTTTCCCTTTTCCGGAACCGTAACTAAAATGGCTTAAACTCTGTCCAAACCAGCTGATTTATTGTTTTTCAGTGTTGAAATAGCATTCGTAGAGCAGCTTCTACTTGTCATGAAAGATGAGAGTTGCGAAACAGGACGAAAGCCGTTTTGAGGAATATCGATGATAAAATCCACATTTAAAAAGTGGCAATAAAAAAGCTTACGAGAATTTATTAAACCTCGTAAGGGTTAATTTGTGAAAATTTTTAGATTAACGAATAGCCGATTTATTATACACCAATCAATAATTTAAGACCGACAGAATTATTAGAATATTTACTTTCTGAATAAATTTGTACACCATCTGCATTAGGAAGAAATTAAAGTATAAAGTAAGAAATTAATGAATGAAGTGAGTAATAAAAAATACAAAATGCCTCCGTGAGATAGCAGAAAAATATTGCGATGAAAATTCATCGACGATACTATTGCTAATCCTACTGCAGGTTAGGTGTTCCCTAAAATTTGAGGTGTATGCCTTGATGTACCTTCGAACGGTATATTTTAAGACAAATGTTTCATGGGATCGCAATGATAAAAAATAATACAAATAAAAAAATTATCCTATGATATATCTTTATCGTTGTCGAGCACCTTTAAACAAAAAAATGAACTAAGGGATAGGAAAGCATCACTTTCCTATATGCATATATTTACCTATGTGTAACACAAAAGTATAAACAACCAATTTAAAAATACAATATTAGTATTCCCATTATGGTAAAAAAGGGAAATGATTTTCCATTTCTTCTAAGAACCCCCTGTCTCATGGAAGGAGAGAATGTCAACACTTGGCGAGCGTCTCGAACAACTGTCTCGCTTAGATATCAACAACCTAATAAGGCTCTTAAACCGCACATACTGGATATAGTCATGCTGAAAATAACCGTTAAACAAGTTGGTAGCAAGGAAGTGCTAGTTAGATTCTGGATGAATCACCACTTTAACCAACCGACCCATTATGGTAAACAATGCCACAAAATAATTTCGCGTATTCAAGCAAAACTCGATGTTCTTCTGCCTGAACTGTATTATAATATTTGATTAAAAATTCTTTGAGTGAATGTCCCTCAAACTATAAGAGCCCCGTTTATGTACAAGGCGTCGATATTACGATGTTACATATTTTCGAGCATCGATGTTAATGCCTCGTATATCGATGCACAACAAATAACTTAAGCAAATATTCTGTTTCGTAAAAGGAAGGTCCATACATTTCAACTTGCATGTAATATGATATAATTCAAATGCGCGGATACGGGATATTAAATTTTCAATGTCTCTTCTGCATAGATCCCGTTGAGTTATAGCAATCGCGTTTGAAGGCATCGGTCGTTTGGGGCTTATTGGCGTAGATCTGCGGCATCAGAAAATGCCATCGTGGCACTTACAGTTCGGTACGCAGCCTTGCCCTGCTGGAACCACTTGCCGTATACGTCCGTATCGTCCAATTTGAGTCAAAATAAATCGTCGACGCTGATGGCCTAACGAGCGTTGTGTTAGAAGAAGTGCCAATAGTAAAAAGCGTGTGGGTTGATGTCGTCCCATATAGTGCAATTTTAATAGTTAACTTCAGTTATCATCCAAAAATGTCATATTTTCTGCGTGTTTTCTCTAATGAACACTCACTTTGATCATTCATTTTTATCATTTGCTCGTACTTGTCAATCGTGCAACTTGGAATGACTATTTGGAATAATAAATATCAAATTTGACACACGCCGCCAAAAACACAAGGCCACAACAACTAACGTATTTCTTTTTTTTTTCGTTTTTAATATATTTAAAAAAAATTATTATCTCAAGATCGAGAGGTGTATATGTATTTGAAATAACTGTAGTAACACAAATATTAAAAATGTTAGAATCATTTTGCAATTTAGAAAATCATATCTTTATTTATTTAACTTGACACACTGTACGCAACCCTCATTGGCTATGTACGCTTCTGATTTTTTTTTTTTTGCACCAAATGGAATAGTTTTTTTTGACGCATTGTCGCCTGCGAGTGGCTTGGTGGTGGTGTAACTGTTTTGGCTTATTGCATTGCATTTGCAGCGAACGCGTCAAAACGTGCGAAACGTGCCTTGAATTAGACACAAAAAGTCAAAGATAGAATAACACTGTTTGGGGGTGTGGTGGCAATAGGTAAGCCGCGATTTACCGGAAAGTGAATGTCAGACAGCAATTTGTGGGAAACCAAGAATAATAAAAAAGTTAAGCTAGTAGGCGAAACTTAACAACAGGTAAATAACAAAGGCAAGCGGTGTCACCATTTGTATGCCTATCGACCACAGTTCGTACTTATATAAGTAGCTGTTGTTGTAACTTGTGTAAACTCATACCCACATAAATTTATTTTAAACAAGAAGAAGCTCCTCAGCAATGTGTGTAAAAGCGCCCACGTCGCCGGTCATCAGAGGTCACAGTGGTCATGTGCTACAACCTTCAATATATCCCCCACGCCACTTCTCATGTCATCGAAGGCTGGTTTATATCGGATTCAGGGTTACACTGAATGCCACAAGTGTTTTTCTTTCATATTTCCACTTTTAATGCACCCAACGGACAGACTCAAAGTCGGGTTGAGCGTAAAAGATAGTCCATCTATGAACTTACACATACTAACTATGTACATATTTGTTTATGTTTCACAAAAGTTTGTAGGTAAGTACTGGTGCGTGTTTACTTTCTGTGGCAGTTGGCAAACTCAAACAGCACCGCAGCAAAACAAACTTTGGGGCCACAGTGTCGAATAAGCGTCGGCTAAATGTTCTTTGATGCACCACCAAAGCTACTGCCAACGGACTAAAAGGCGCCACAGTGAGGCCAGAAACTGCACATCCATACAAATTTGAAATGAATGTATGAAGGTGCAACGTACATATGCACCTATGTATGTATGTGTATAGTGCGAATAAAATCAGGGCAAAAAACATAAAAGTGGCAGGGAACAACATCTTCCGCCGCAGCTTCCGGCCATTTGCAGACACTTGTGTTGGCTTTGCCCCAAGCATAAGGGGAATAACTGAAAGTACCTGTCAGTTAGCTTGTTATGATTGTTGACAAAATCGATGCAACCAATACTGTGATCAAGGTGGACACAATTTGTGTAGCCATATTGTTCAGCTTCTCACGTTTTCGTTTGAGCTCACCAACAGGAATATTAACCGAAGTCTTGTCACTCGAAGTAACTAGACCAAAATCAGTAATCTATTTCATTTGAGGTAGTGTCAGCCAAAAATACAGTAGTTTTATTGTACTTCACACTTTCATTTATTAAATGTCACAATAATTTAGGGTTAAAAAGAGCTATCGAAGATGCAGTAAGACGATCTGAAATTATTCGTGATAGAAATAATGACAAATGAAATATTTGTTTTTATTTTATAAATACTCATGTACTCATGAATATCATTATTACATATATCTTTTACAGGTTTTTGTTTTTTGGAAAACATTTAGAGTTTTTTCATTTTACGCGATATTTTAAAGATGTGGTGCGTATCCATATTCTCGATATTTTTTGCAAACTTTTCTAAAAAACATATCTACCGTTTTTACACGTAAGAGTTTGGTGTATTTAACAGGGACTGAAAACAATATTTATTTTTAAATTTTCTATAAAAAAAAGAAGTCAAAAACTTCCAAATATCATAGAACGGTTTCGCATATCCATATGCACATACATATTTATGAAGCTCTTCGTGTATCATTTACGATTTGAAGATTATTGAGCGCCATCTATAGACCTTAATATTAAGAATCACAATTCAATTTTAAATTAGTCGCCCGTAGAATGCAATCATACATCGAGCTATATTTTTTTTTTAACAAAATAAGACTTATTTTTCGAGTGCAATTTTTTCGCTCTACAATAATGATTATTGTGAGAGTATTATTTGTTTGATCAAAAATAATAATGATTATTGTGAGAGTATTATTTGTTTGATCAAAAATAATCATTATTTTATGATTTTTTTTATCAGAAATAATGCGTAATTGAGTTGAATTCTGGTGAGTTTAGGTGAGGTGTGGCATTTTGAATTTTTAGATCTTCCAAAAAAATAGATCTCAAAAGTTAATTTTTTATTTCTGAGAATAAAAACATCGATCACGAAATTAGTTTTATCTTCAATCAAACAAATAATACTCACAAATTGATCATTATATCAGGGCGAAAAAGTTACAATCGAAACATTAACTTAATTTTTGATTAAAAAACTATAAATCGAAGTATAGTATAATTTTTTTTTCTGAGCAATATAATAAAACTCTGAAATATACTATTATTACTGATCGGAAATTTTAAAACCTGAAAGTTATGATCAAATATGTAATTTAAAAAAAAAATCATAGTAATTACGGTCCCTAATATTTAAAAAAGTAAATATTCCTGTAAAAAGTAAACGTGCCCCCGCCGCTCTGGGGCTAAGAATTTGCCCGCGGTGGCACCGCCTTAAAGGGCAACTAGAAGCCACATCTCAACCTGCTAGCTTTGAGTATTAATTCAATGCTGATAGGTTGAGCCAAACAGGTACAGAAACCTTTTGGTGACGATGGAAAGACTGCCCTAATTGCATTAAAATATATTTAAGGGGTCCCGGTAGTCAAAAATTTTCAAAAAATCGATTTTTTTGATATTTGGAAAGAATATACTGTAACATTTTTGGAACGATATCCCAGTATTTTCGATTCTACAGCCGCTTATGCAGGCAGAATCAGACTCGTCACGCGGCCACTCTCAAAACATTAAACTCAATCATCTCAAAACTACTTTTTTCGGTCTGGTGTTGTTAAAAAAAAAAAAAACTACTCAACCGAATCGTCTGAAATTTTAATATTGTATGTTGTTCACAACATCAATGGCTGTCGCCCGTACTAGAATCATATTACAATTTCAATTATTTCGTTTTTTTTTATTAAAAAACTGAAAAAAAACCAATTTTTAGGTTGTCAAATTCAAAACCGCGCCATTTTGTAAATTTTTTATTTGTTTCATTCTAGTAGGAGACAAAGCCACAGTCATGCTGATTAATATTTTTTTTTTGGATTTTGTCTAGGTCCAATTTTTCGGAAGGGTCAACTTCAGCGCCATTTTTTAAATTATTAAAATTAATTTTTTTTTTCATTTTTGTATGTAAAAGAAGTTAAATAACGTTTTTCATTTTTTTATTGTTAATCAAAGTTCCTGAAAATACCCTAAATTTTCGAGCTCTAGACCACCGGGACCCCTTAAGGATTTGGGATTCAAAAAAATACTCTAATTCCACGAAGGGGGCGCAATAGATCTTTCAGGTCGCAGTATAATAAATATAACTTAAAAATGTGTTATTATAGAATAATATAAGCCAGCCTGAGCAAGAATTGGTGCTATGAAGTATTGAAAGCCCTTATAAATGTGAAACTTTGAAGCAAAAATCCTCTCATTTTTCTAAATGCTAACTCTCGCTTAAAATTCGGTTTTTCCTATCTGTTCAGTGGCTGTGCTTTGTGAACAGTCTCTTGGTTACCGAGTGTGCGCATCGAACATAAAATATAGCGTGCAGGGTATAATAGCTCAAGCCCATCCGCGTATGCAAACTGCTGCACTCTCGATGCATGCATGCGGATGTTCCCGGATTTTAATTGCGTCCATCGCTAGGGAGACGGAAAATCAAATTACCTCAATTGGCACAGCTCTATACATATGTACATATGCCTAATGTGGCATGAAACTTCGTTTAAGCCATGAATTCAGAAATTTACCAATTTTTGCATTGGACGCGCCGAACACAATATTCCTCAAATTGGCGCATAATCGTACAGAAAACAGTTTGTTTAAGTACATACACATATATACAGATATGTACATATGTACATTAAGCCGGGTCGATTTGTGGGGAGGCAAAAAAATCGCCCATTGCTCTGTGAAAATCATATTAAATAAGAAACTTTGCCGAAGGAACCATACCTCTAAAACGAATTCTGATGTCCCCCAATTTGGGTCGAACTTTTTAGTTTCTTTTCTCATGTAAAGGCCAAAAATGGTGATATTTTGAAATGATTGTATGGGGACCCGCCCTAATGTACATGGTTATATTGCATGCGCGCACAATTAAGCGGCAATGTTGATTTGATTTTGGTATGGAGTCCGCGACAGCAGATGTCAGTTGTGACAGTTGACAGCCAAAAAGTACCCATTTCAGCATTCGCATTGCATGCTTATTGTGTGATAATCACTTAAAATTCGCCTATTCCGCAGCACTTTGGTTTCATATGTACGTACTTGTCCATCAATTTTATCGACCCGTCGCTACTATTGAACCCGGCCTTGAAATTATAATGAACTAACAGCTTATTGTTGTTGCTGCAGCTCAGGCCAAATAAAACAGTCACTTTTACTCCTACCTACACATTCCATGCATACATTTGCTGGTGGTATGCTGGACAGCTCAAAAAATCTCCTAATTGAAGAGGGGTGTACGTAGGACATCGGAGCGTTAATGGAGCTTTGCTCGCTAGGCGGGAAATAATGGAAAGTCAAGGAAACACCGAACCACGGAAATTAGATGGTTATTAGCTAATCTGTGATGTTCATAGCTAAATATATTTAGTGGTATTGTTTATAATTCCATTATTAATTGATTGATGTTTCTATTTCCGTGAATATAAGCTAATTAAAACCTCGTAGGTCTGTACTGCTGTAGTTAAATTACGAAACTTTGATTTTATTATTCTACAATAGTGATATGGGTAACATATTTTGTGTAATGAATTCTATAGTTAGATTGTTAAATTTATCCTGGCCACTAGTCTTCACTCTACTCTTTGATGTTTTAGTTTCTTGATATTCCCTAAATTATTTTATATGGCGATTTTTTAATTTGCCGCACACAATTGTGTGAAATTTGTATCGAGTCTTGCAGCTTTTATTCACTCCCACGGCACTGCCCTAAAACACCTTGTCGTTTCCTTTAAAATGCTGTTGCGTCCAACCCCAGTGCGATAGAAAATATCGAGAAATCTAATTTTTTTCTTTACAAGCATACAAAAAAGTGCATTAGGAGCAGAGTTTTATACAAAACATCTTATGTTCTTTCAATTAAAACTTGGCATATACAGGCCCGCCATCTATCGTTACCGATTTGAACTAGGTATTATTTGAAGAATGGTAACACTTAGTTGTCATCTGATTTGACAGAAAATTAGTTTTATTCTTCCGCTGAACGAAAATGGTTGCGTATACGCTCAAAGAACGTTGGGAAATATTACGACATTACTTTGAAAATCATGGTAATGTTGCAGAATGTGTACGAAAATTACGTACGGCAATCGGAAGAAGAAAAGCACCGAATGAAGCGTATGTGCGTTACTTTGCGAAAAAAATAAGAGAAACTGGGTTGCTTAGTGACAAACCAACGCGTGACCGACCAAAAACCGTGCATACACCCGAAAATATTGCTGCTGTGGCCGAGAGTGTTCGTGAATCACCAGGAACATCAGTTCACCGTCGTTCTCAACAATTGGACATTTCGGAGACATCATTGAGACGAATTATGCGTAAAGACCTTGGTATGACACCGTACAAAGTCCAATTGGTTCGGCAGCTGAAGCCGTGCTGGGGTGCCGTCAAAGACCAGTGTTATGCCAACAAACCAGCAACAATTGATGCACTGAAGACCAACATACGCGATGTCATAGCTGAAATATAGCCACATACAATCGAAAATGTGTTGAAAAATTGGACCGATCGTATGGGATGGTGCATGGCTAGCCGAGGCATCCATATGAATGAAGTTGTGTTCCATCATTAACCGGAAGGATTGTACTTCAAAATAAAAAAAACAGTTTGGAAAAATATTGAGTAGTTTCTTTTTTATAGCATTTTTAATTCCGTAAGGTTATATGGCGGACCCTTTATATCTCAAATGTATGCATGAATACTCTTTTATAATTCTAAAATATTTCTCCTACAATTTTGAATCGTAATTATCTTCATAATTTGGTGGATCATATTCTCTTTAGTCATTGCGGACCCTCCTCACCACATCTCACCTTCTTGCTGGTAGCCGGCATTTCATTTGGAAAGTAAAACTTGTGTCTTCCGATTTTATTTAATGAGAAGTTTGGATCCAAATTAGAATCCAGTACAGATTTATTTTATTGCCGTTGAAGTAGTACTAATTTTAAGTATTCCACTTTCTCAATGCAGGTGATGTCTAATATTGTCTTTATCTTCATGCCCACGTATTATTACCGAACTTTGTATACCCTTTGCCCTTTGTATTTTAACATATTGAATAAAGTTGTACTTTCTCATAACCCCTACTTTTAAGTTTCTTAGTCAATTTCTAGTCGACTCTTCTTTAACTGAATGAAAACAATAATACAATGAAATTTTATTGTACGTTTCCAATGTCTGCAAGCCTGTTACAGAATCAAAGCACTACAGGGGCTTTAACTTAAAAATCCATAGTTTTCAGGCACGAAAAAGACTCGCGACTTACGAGCAACTAAATATTTTTGACAAACAATTTTGGAACCAGTGAAAATATAAAGAATATATAAAAAATAAAGAACTTATTAAATGTAAGGCTGGCTGATTTCAACACAGACCTTCTCGAATGACTCAAAGCGCAATAATTTGGTGATTATTTTATTTCAATTCCATTCAAGTGATAAAAAAGCTGATGACTTCCCAATTACTTAATGAAAAAAACAAATTTTTTTAACGTGATTAACGAAAAATTATTGCAATAAATTAAAATGAATGCGAGAGTCGAAAAGGAGTTATTTCATTATTTAAATTTAACTATTCGCTCATTTTAAATTAATAAATATGAAAATTAATTTCAAAACTATCTTCTATCTATTCACTATACATATTCACCTCAACTCTCGATACCCATGAATCTTTTCCGGACATTATCCGTTAGATATCCACGCGGTGAGTCCTTCCTGCAGCAACTGTCTAGAGGATGAGTTGGAATCATCTCAGCACCATCTCTTTACCTGAGGCATCTTAGCTCTCACTTTTTTACTACACCTGTGCATATAGCAGGGTTAGATATAGTGCACGATGAATTTTATCAACACAGTTAACGCAAACATAACACCCCGCCTTTTTCTCTTTTGTTCGGTGTCGAACCTTGCTTTTAATTCATATTTGTCAACTCGCTCTTCTTTTGTCCACTTCTCTTCATTTTCGATTGAAGCGGAATCAGAGCTATTCGCATTCTTCTTTGTTTTGTTTCCTTTGGTGTTCTTGGCAATTTTTTTAAATTAATTTTTGATCTACACGCCATCTTGAAGTGGCTTCTTTGACTACCATTTACCAACTCTTGTAACCAAATAGTTTGCCGCTTTTATTAATTTTTATTGCTGACTTTCTAGTGCAGGGACAACCTGTATTCGATCCTATCTGAACGAATACCAAGTACTATTTTATCAGTTAGAAATTCGTCGTAGATTTTTTTGTAAAAAATCATCAAAAGCTTGACTCTTTGTCTGAACAAAGTACTTTTTAAATTTATGTTTTATTTGAGTTAAGCTACCTTTTCTTCATCGTGAACTGGGTCATTTTCAAAATTGACTTTGGCTGCAAGGACATAGCATTCTTACGCTTCCAATGAACTCTCGGCCACGGCTTGGGCGAGTTATAACCGTTTACTTCATTTTTTTTTGGTTTGTTTGCATTTCTTTTCGCATGCTTGGTGTGCAAATTTATCAGGAGTTGTGGTTCTTGTCCACCATACCTAAATATGTATTTTATATGATTTAGTCACCATGTAACGAGAATACTCTGGAGTAGTAAATACTATAACAGACGCCTTCACACTAAGGGCAAGTTAAAGACTGACTTTACTGAGTAATAACCACGGGATGTATAATGAAATTTGGTATAAGTAAGTATGGGGATGTGTGACAACCTCCATTTAACTTTCTTCCGGTTATTTTAGTAAAACCGCTAGAGATCAGTTCGGCAAATGATATTGAAAAGGAGGAGCGCAATATGCTGCATACTTATAGGCGGTAGGGAAATAAAGCGCAATTCGCTTAAACGCTCCCACTTTTGGCGCTAAAGCTTCGGAACACATACTACAAAATAAGTCGCTGAAAATAAGGGTTTCGAGGACTTGGAAAGGGTTGTGCCCATACCCTGAGGGCCTCTTAGTCGACGCTTTAAGGCAATTTGGGTAAAAACATGTGTTTATTGTTCTTATTTTTAAAAGGCCTACTTCTTAACCCTGCTTGTGTATGTATCTCTTGTTTCGTCAAAGCATTGTGGCCTGCTTTATTTTATAAGAATTTAATTAGAAGTACTTCCACCAGCGGACACAAATATTAAATTTTTAAAAGTCGTCCCTCTGCTGTGGCCCAAAGTACTTCAGAGGATGAGGGCGAAAACACTTTGGTGCGTCTGCAACTGCCCTCTATTCCAGTCAATTTTTTTGTTGAATTTGTAATTAGTTTTTTTTTTTAATGAATTCTAATATTGCTTGTGTATGTGCATTGTACGTATGTATGTAATTATGAAAGCTTTCACCTGACTGCAGGGTACTCGAACTTTTTTCATTACAATTATCTTATGCATCGTTGCCTACAATTTGTCTAAGACTTGAGCTGCCCAATGAGGCTTAGTGCGAATTTGCACACACGGCGACAATGTCGATGCAGGTGTTGCACAAGTGTTCCGGGCGGGGGTAGCGTGCCACATTCTACGTGGTTATGACTTCATACACAAACGAATACACATCATCCAATGTCAATGGTAGCCGATTTGGCGTTAGTACGGCTTCGCTTGCACATGCGGACTTGGAAATGTGTGTATGTATTTATGTACAGTTGTATGGCGGGTATGGCGGTCACGATGCGTCGCGACACCCCATTATATTTTTAGCGTGCAACAGTTGCACGGTAGTCAAAGAAACGAATAAAGGCTGCCGCCAAAGCTTAGTTTCAGGTTGAGGGTAGCACGCAATATTTAATTTTCAACTTGTTGGTAGCTATGGCTTTTGTTTACTTTCTTGGGAAATAAAAACGAGGGTAAAGTAAGCCGATTGTTGTTATCTTAAAGGTCGCATATGCAGTTGAAACAGAGCCAAATAAACACGTGAATTGGTCGACGCTGATTATTGTATAATACAATTTTGCACATATCCATATGTATGTATATGAATACGTTCACAATGGTTATCAGCTTTCACCTTCTCAGACAGCGAGAACGGAAAAGCGAGCTGCTAGGATGGGACTCTGGGCACTCTTCACAAATTTTCCCTTTCCTATTTGAACGCGTCTGGTGTCTTTGTTTCTCTCTACTGAAGTGTCATGAGGCTTCGGTGCTGTTTTTATTGTTTTTGATGCTTCTTGATCGGCAAGGCAAAGACTATGTGCCAAAGGAACTTCTATGGGTTAATTTGTGCAATAAGAGCCCAAGTGAAGCAGTCTCAATATTTCTATGTAAACTTTAATGACTTTGGAATCGGAGATTTTACATATCGTAACTAAACAACAGATGAAGCTAACACTTTTTGGTACTGCTGCCATATACGAGGGGGGTTCAATAAGCAACCGTATTAGAAACGAAAACACCATTTTTTCAAGAAAACAATTTTTTTTTTTCAATATAGTCCCCTTTTAGAAACATACAATTCTCTCAACCCTCCGGCAATTTTTAACTCCTCCAAAATACGCCTCTGTATCGACGACGAATTACTCATTTGAACTACATTTTTTTGGTGCTTTATCGTTGTGAAACAGCACCTTCTTTTAAGCCAAAAGCGGCCATGTCTCCTTCAATATTTTGTGAAAGCGGTCCAATAACTCAATGTAGTATTTCTTAAAAAAATCCAAGAGAATGACGCCGTTCGCATTCCAAAAACTCGTCGCCCAAACGTGCTCGGCCGATGGGATTGTCTTCGCCTTCTTTGGAGCAGATTCACCGGGAGAAATTCATTGTTTCGATTGTTGCTTAGTTTCCGGTGTGTGATGTCGCAAAAATTTCTACGGATCTTACTTAAATTGCTCCAAGCACTGCTTCGAAGTTAACAACCGCATCCGATTGTTGTCCACCGTGAGCAATCACACACCCATCGGGCCGACAATTTTTTATAGCCCACTTCATGTCCAGAACTAATTGCCGTTCGGGTAGACACACCTATGGCCTCTATTAATTCGCGCACTTTCGTTCGTCGATCAGCTGGAATCATGTCGTGGACTTTATGAATGATTTCCTCTGGTCGCTCCTCATCAAAAATGGATGTTTGCCCAGTTTAAGTTCGTTGAACTATCAACCTGAGTTCATAGATGGCGAAGCGTCCCCATAGACATCATCCAGCTTTGCTCCTCGCATTTTTTTCCATCCAAAAACAAGAAGGCAATTAGTTCTTTTTCCATCTTGGCGAAAATCGCGAAACACGTCTTACTCGAATAGCTGCCAAATCCAAATTAACCTATCAATCAGTGTGAAATTTGCTTTGCCACCGTTTGATAGATGGCAGCACAAGATGCTAACACTAACTTCCCTCAGGAATGCTCTCTGTCATCAAACACGGGTACTTATTGAACCGCCCTAGTATTTATATATTGGGTGTTTTTTTAAGTGTTTGAGAATTTAATTTATATTATATATACATAATATATAAATATAATTGGTGTGTACCCCCTTTTTGGGTGTTTGGCCGAGATCCTCCTCCTGTTTGTGGTGTGCGTCTTGATGTTCTTCCACAAATGGACGGACCTACAGTTTCAAGCCGACTCCGAACGGCAGATATTTTTATATTTTTTGGTGTTTCACCGAGATTCGAATCTACGTTCTCTCTGAATTTCGAGTGATAGTCATGCCTCAACCCATTCGGCTACGGCGACCGCCAATGATAATACAAAACAGAAATATTGTTGGAATGAACTTATTTTATAATCTGGTAAATAATTTCATTGCATTTAATTTTGAATATTACATCCGACATATATCCCGCGCAGCTATCGGTTATATTATCCATTCGACCAGTCCAATTTTTTACTACTTTTTCCAATAAATCTGGTCGTATGGCATCAATGGTGGCTTTAATATTGCAATAAATCGATTGTTAAGCGTGTTATAAGCCAAGTTGCGCCGTCCTGTTGGAACCAAATGTCGTCGATGCTTAACTGATTAATTTTTGAAAAAACAAAATTGTCTGCATGGCTCAATAGCGCTTCCCAATAACTCTATCGACATCTTCTACCTAATTTTCAGAGATATAAGGATGATGCCGCCACTGCTCTATAAACTTCGCGAACATATTTATTTATTTAATCAATTTGGAAGCATTGTTCCGGCGATAAACGATTCATGATGACTTGCCAAACCATAGTTATCGATATCGTTAGTTCTCAGCAGCTAAAAAAACACCCGATATGTAAACGTGTTCTCTTCTTAACTATCTGTGCATGTGTGTGAACGCACATGGGTATGCTTACATTCATCAGCGTCATCTTTGTCATCGCGCATCATTGTTATGCAGATGAGTTGAAAGAATAACTTTTAATACGCCGGAAACAGTGCCTCGTTGCAGCTATAATTGGGAAAGACGCGTGTAAACGGAAGCACAGGAATAAAGTTAGAGTGGATGAAATGGGACGACGTGTTAGAATAGAAATAAGAAGACGATGTGAAACTGAAAATGCTACTTCCAACAACTTTCACATGAAGCAAAGAAGTGCATTTTCCATGTGTGCACCAACTTCAAACGGAAATTATTCAATTTGGATAATTATGCACAGACAATGGGAAGAAACGAAGTGAATGAGTGTTGTTGAAAAAGTTCCTCTACGCGCAGTTAGACAACTGAGGAAACGGACCCATAACACACAAATCTGTACATTGTAAAATGTAGAGCATGCCAAAATTGAGAAGTTTCATGAAATAAATTTCAGTCTTTTCAAGCTACATAAGAATACAGTTGAAATGTGCCTGGCTACACATATATGTGTACATATTATACATATGTATCTACTTATTTAAAATTTTGAAGTCTTAGTCTATGCCAATCTGAGTCCAGATATTCCTAGCTAACTTCCCCAGATTGGGTAAGTTGTTTTAGAAAGTCTTTTGTTGTCGTTCTTTTTATTTTTTGTTTTTTTGTGAAGGCCACTCATCACCTCTCACTTTGATAAGCAGATCATTTAACCACGAATATTCCTACCTGGACCCATACCAGCAATACCAGCAAGCTTATTGAATTAACCCTTTGCCTTTAAACAAAATGAGAACCTCGTATCAGACGCGCGATGGCTTTTTCTGGCCAAAAGTGAGAACCACTAATTAAATACGAGATTGTTTTTATGCACGAGAAAAGCTTTCATCGAAAGTGACACTCACAACCGTCGATAAGGCATGGAATTAAAAAGAAAATACAGTTTTGAGAATTTCGTGTAACATTTGAATTTCAATTTATAAGGTTTTTTCTAACGGGTGATTTTTAAGCTATTATCTTTTTAAACAGTTGGTTTAAATAGCTGACGCACGTTTCGTGTGTGGCTTCACTGTCAAACATCTTCAGTTTGGTCTATAATTAAACCATGAATCGTCTTACAAACGAACAACGCTTGCAAATCATTGAATTTTATTATAAAAATGCGTGTTCTGTTAAGAAACTTTATCGCGCGCTTCTTCCATTTTATGGTCAGTTTAATCGACCCACTGAAGCGCCTATTCGAGCTATTGTGACTAAGAACCAAATTTACATTATTAGACATCAAATCAGCAACACGCTTACATAGAGTGCGATCTGAAGAAAATTTCGCAGCTGTATCGGCCAGTGTTAATGATGACCATCAATTATCGATTCGTCGCCGTTCGCAGCAATTGGGCCTCTGTTACTCAACAACGTGGAAAATTTTTAGATTTAGGTGTGAAGCCTTTCAAAATACAGCTGGTGCAAGAATTGAAGCCGAACGACCTACCGCAACGCAGAATTTTTGGTGAATGGGCTCTTGAAAAGTTGGCCGAAGATCCACTTTTTTATCGAAAAATTTTGTTCAGCGACGAAGCTCATTTTCGGATCAATGGGTACGTAAATAAGCAGAATTTTCGATTTTTGAGTGAAGATCAGCCAGAAAAATTGCAAGAGGTACCAATGTATGCAGAAAAGGTCACAGTTTGGTGCGATTTATGGGCTGGAGGTATCATTGGACCGTACTTCTTCAAAGATGCTGCGAGTCGTAACGTAACTGTGAATGGTGAGCGCTACCGTGAAATGATATCCAACTTTTTTTGCCCAAAATACAAGAGCTTGACTTGTATGACATGTTGTTTCAGCAAGACGGTGCCACATGCCACACAGCACGCGTAACAATGGACTTGTTGAGAGGCGAGTTCGGTGAACATTTTATTTCTGGTTCCGGACCTGTCAACTGGCCACCCAGATCGTGCGATATATGTTAAAGCTCATGTTTATTCAGACAAGCCTGCTTCAATTAACGGATTGGAAGACAACATTAAAGCATTTACATATATGTGAGATACCGGCCGAAACATTGGAAAGAGTATGCCAAAATTGGACTAAGCGGATGGACCATTTGAAGCGCTGTCGCGGTCAACATTTGCATGAAATAATCTTCAAAAATTAAAATATATGGACTGTGCTATCGAATTAATTAAAAAATCTTGCATTTTTCTGAGTTTTACGTGTGTTTTTTTTGAAAAACTTTCCTATAGCTCTTAAAAAATCAACCTTTATATAAAAACATTTTGAGGAAAAATGTAGCATGAAAAATATTAGGATGTTGTATAAAGATGAAGTGGTTTGGTAATTTTAAAAATTTTTCATTGCATTATTTAGACGCGGCCTCCATAGCCGAATGGGTTGATGCATGACTACTATTAGGAAGTGCACAAGTTAGAAACCCTGGGCAGTCTAATAGCGGTCGCTCCGTGGTAGACAGTAGCAAACTTCCGATTGTATTTCTGCCACGAAAAAGCTCCTCATAAAAAACCATCTGCCTTTCAGAAGCGACGCAAATCTTTAGGTCCATCCATTTGGGAAAAACATTAAGACGTACACCACAAATAGGAGGCAAACACCCAAAAAGGGTGTAAGAGCCATTATTTATATGTATATAAGTATATATATATACCGAAGAAAAGCAGCAAGAATTGATCAACAAAACACAAAATATTTATTATTCATTAAAATAACCCCATCATCACAAGGTTTTTCAAACACATTCTCCAATCCCCCACATAAATTTGTATATGCCTCTTGTCGCTTAAAAATGTATGCCTCAAAGTAGTAATGTAAAGAAAACAAGTAGCCGGAGCCATATTAGGTGAATGGAGAGGTTTGTTCGATGAAATTTGTTGCGTTTTTGGTCAGAAATGCACGAGTTTAATTCATAAATCTGTTCTTTTCAACTTATTTGCTCTCCCAAACGTTCAAATGATAGTTTTCTATTTATTACCTGATCTTCTTTCTTAAATTTAATCAATCATCAATGTCTAGTCTCATTTGGGGAATTTCTATACTCAAATAAAGTTTCATATTTTATTCTCGACTCAGATGGCACCAATTAGTTCGTAATAGGATCTTAGGAAAACTCTTTAAAAAATAGCGTGCACAAACTATAGTGGTTTATCGGAGATATTTAATACTACACGTAAGTATGTACTATACTCGTATGTTATATATTTTCGTTTGTTGATATCAACCATACAAAAAACCAGATTATTTCGAATTTTATGCGCTTCAATGATGGCCGTAATGAAAAAAATTTAAGAAAATATGCAAAGGAAAATGGCGGAATGGTCCAAATAAGTGTATTAAGTCACTTTATATTGGTTTAACTATAGTGGAAAACTGGAGCAAATACACACACCGTAAAGTAATTCTTGCACATTTATTTATAAATTATCCCTGCGATAACGTTTCAGCGATAGCGTTCAGTTAAGTGAATGAATGATTCGAATGAGAGACCGTAAGCAAGTGGGATAAAGTAAAATAAGCGTAAATGCTTCCGAGTTTCCATGGCGCATAGCGGGGCTATAGTGGCAATGAATGCTCATTTATTTGTCGCCAAAATCTCTGCCTCGCTATTATCCACTGAAAAATGTACGTACACTCTTCTCTTCATTTATATACGACTATGTACACGCGTATGGAGTAGAACGAGTGCGGCGTTTGTTGTTAAAATAAATTACGGTAGAAATGGAAACAGTCCCCGAATTGGCTATTAAGCAAATTGATTCAGTTAAATTTATCTTAATGCAATCTTTGAGTGCAACCAAGCATAAAAACAGCAACAAAACTATGTACATTATTTGTGGTAGTGGTAGAAAATAGCAGAAAATTAGTAAACCACGTCCTAGAAAGACAACAACTTTTCTACTATACATACAACAACAAATAAAGATAAAGGGCTAATAAAATATCAAATAGCGATGATAAAATAAAATGACAACAACTTCAGCACCAGTTTGATAATGGGGTTAAAATAGGTGTGGTAAGTAAATGTGTATATCCACGTATATTTATGTATGAGTTGTATGTAGATATGCATACGTCATATGCGTGTGTGTTATTTATTTATTTAATAAACTATATATTAAATGTAGTAATAATTAACTAAGACATATTGCTTGGGTTTTTTTTTAATTATGCAAAATCGTATTTTACGGTCCATGTCAATAAGGAAAGCAGTGAACAGAGCTTTTAAAATTGAAACCCAACAAAATAATGTTCGAAAATACCGCATCTTTAATCGTGTAATATATATACATATATATATACATATAATATATATCTATAGCATAAAATGTATTTTTAAGTCTACTACAAACATTTTCCTTAACTCTTTGGCTATCATCGTTTATTCTAAAATTAAATTTGAATTAGCTTTCTAAGTGCAGGATATCCATTGGCAGAGTTAAGTTTTAAATTTAAAGTTCTTCCTTAATCGCTGAGCGTATGAGCGGGAAGGGGACAATTGGCACGATAATCCGCGTTAGTTCATGCGCAAGAGAGCGGCTAACCTGGGACTTGTAAAAACTGTAGATCATGAAATATTCAGGAGCAATCTTAGACTTCACCCCTTAAAAATTCAAATCGTACTAGCGCTTAAGCCTACCTATAGCCTTAAATAAGTAAAATTGGTCATCTAACCATAAAACCAACTATTAAAACATTAGCAGCTACTTCACAGTCCGAATTTTTGGACGGTTTTGTCTGCGTTATCAAACAGTGGAATAATTGGACCATATTTTTCTGAAACTCGTCAAGGCCAAGCAATTTCTGTAGATGAAGGATTATTTTCTGTCAATAACACTAGTTTCCGAATTTTCACTTTCAACACAGATAAAGAAATTGTTTACGGACACATAATTTCAACAATGCTTTCCAAAACGTTGTTCATGGATTCTTGGGAAACAACAAGAGCAACAACGACCGTCAATTGATTCATACAATGATGAAATACTTTAAAACTATTGGTTAGTATTGTAAAACGTACATACTCCAAAATATATTTATCATATAAATTGATTGGAAAATTATTGGAAAATTTAGAACTAACTTTGTTTTTGTTAACAGGTGCTCGCATGTCATTAAAAATGTACCTACTTCACAGTCATTTGGATTTTTTTCCTCCGAATTTGGGGGCTGAAAGTGATGAATAAGGCGAGCGATTTCATCAAGATATTGCTACGATTGAAAAGCGTTATGAGGGCTTTTGGGATCAAGGAATGATGAGCCACTACTGCTGGATGCAACTTCGTGAAGATTCCGTGCAGCATAAAAAAAGATGTTTGAGAGTAAAAGAGTATTTTTGACCTCAAACATAGCCAAGTCAAAAGCTGCAAAATCACACGTGTTGACTTTATGGGTCATAACTTCTACAATTTTTCGTCGATTCAGACAAACTTAGGCTTAAAATGTAGGTGACAAAATTGTCTTTCAGAAAACGATATAAAAAAATTGTTTGTTCCAGAAAAAAGTTAATAAACTTTGATAATTTAGTAAAAAACGTCAAAAATGCTTTTTTTAACTTTCAACAGCTGTTTTGCGAAAACTACGACTTCCATTGACACGAATTATATATTGCCATGTAGGTTATATGTGTGCCTTTCGAATTTTATGCACTTCAAAGAAATGGCGCGCATTGTTTTCGAGATTGCAGGTAACAACTTCACTATTGCCCAAAAAACAGGTTTTTGGGAATATCTCGGAAGCCGTTCTTTGAAAAAAAAAATCATTTTTGGTTTCAGCGACCTCAAATTAGTTTAAAAAACGCCTTTTGGTCGAGGACCATTTTTGGTGTAAACTAGTGCAATGAGAGAACATCCTTATTTCAGCACACACATATGGTTTCAGCAAGATGGCGCCAAGATGGCAACCTAACAAACTGATAAACGGTTTCGGTGACTTATTCTGGCCACCCGGGTCAAACCATCTTATTCTTAAGAGCTGTTTTCTGTGGGAATACCTCAAACGTAAAGTCCCTGAAACAAGTCCAGCAACCATCTCAGCAGTAAAAAAAATATCTTTCGCGAGAGTATTGGCATCCCAATATACATATCTTCTCTAGCGAGTATCACGGAAAGAGGCCATGTTTTAGGAGAGTATCAACATTTACAGAAAATATTAAAACAAAATGTACTTGTCTTCTTTCCAATAATTATTCTTTCTACTAGTATTAACATTAGTAATTCTCACTTAATTAAGCTTTTAATTTTTAGTTCTGCAACTGAACAGAAGTTTCCACTATGGAAAATATACATATACTATATGTTCTGTGGAATAATAAAATATGTCTTCATATTAAAGGTGTTATCTAAGTTTTATTAAAATGAAATACGCGGAACATACTGGGTGTATCATCTAATTTGAAATAGTTTTAAGTAAGAAGGTGATGATTTTTTTCAATGTGTTTTTTTTTATTTGAGACAATAATCCGTGCGGTTAATGATGAAATAATATTTCATTCAAATAACTTCCATCGCCAGCCGTGTAGCAGCCCAATTTATCAGCACATTTTCGATTGTACGGTGTTATATTATTTCCTTCTTGAGAGCGTCATTCGTTCCTGAATGATTTGCGTCACGTTTCACGGAAGGCGATTATCGTCAACTGAATTTAGAACCTACTTTTCTATTAATTTTGGAAGATGATTTACCGTTTTGGAGGTGCATTTTTAATATTTCCTAAAGTTGTTCAAGCGTAATTCGATCCTTTTTGTAAACCGCAGATATTAACCACATTTTCAGTCTTACTACTATTCAATGCCTTTTAGTTTATACATTAAAAGATGGACCACCATGTATGCAAAAGAAGTGCAACAGAATACAAATAATATAAAAGCTTTAAGGGGTTATATACCTTGTGTTTTTCAAAAAAATCAAAATAAATTTTATTTCTTTATCGTAAAGTACAATCCCTTGAGAACATTTTCCAAAAATTTCATAGAGATCTGAGCAATAGATCGAAAGTTACAGCGTTTTAAATTGTGCGTCGTCACGTCCTGAGCGTACGGCCTCATGCGGCGCTTGAAACTTTAAACGCGATTATCTCAAAAACGTGTTTTTCCAAAAATGCTTTTGCGGTGGACGCGATTTCAAAAAAAGTATTCAACCGATTTTTATAATTTTTTTTTTTAATTGTTCGTAATTGATGTCGCCTCTTAGTGAACGATCAACTTTTTATGTATAAATTTTTATTTTGCAGATATGAATTTTTTAATGCCAATTTTAGGACTGTAGAAGTGGAGTTTTTTAAAAACATGTTCCTATTTTCACAAAAATCAAAATATTTAATATATTGATCGTTCACTAAGAAGATATAACCCTATACTAATGAAATATTTCGATTTTTTGATTTCAGTTGACTTGGTGGACTTGAATCGCGTCCACCGCAAGCCTCTTCCAAAAAAAGGGTCTTGGGGGAAAACGCCATAACTCCGCCATTTTTAAATATTTTTACACAAACAAAGCCTTTTTTTTTCTTTAAACATTGTAATATCCAATAATAAAAACTTTTATACAATAAAATTATTGCTACATATCTTTAAAAAAAACCCAACTTTCGCTAATTTCACCGGACCACAAGGTATATAACCCCTTAAGAACTTTGTCTGTTTGGATAATTTCTTTAAAAAATGAGTCAAACGCGTTGATTGCCTGAATTTCCCATTCGTTTTAGGTGGCGCTTAGGTCCAAATATTTATAAAAATCTTATTTATGGTCCATTTCGCTTCAAAATCAAAATATAAACTCTTATATGTTCTTATATGTTCGTACTTACATTGGCTAGGTGAAAACCATTCCATAACAAATTGCCAGGCTAATGGTGCGAATCAAGATACTTAAAAAATAGTTCCTGGTACTATTTACTTCAATTTCAGAACATCACATATGTACATTACTTACGCGGAAAAACATCCGCTAATAATTAACAAAGATATTCTGCCGAAACGAGATTCTCCGGTCGATATATTACGAAACATTGCGTTTTGGTTTTGGTTCAAATTCAACGACACTTAATGAGGAGAAGTTTCGGGATGGTGATTTGACTGATGCTCGGACTTATGCATACATGGCTGTGAGTCGTGGCATATTCAAAATTTGATAACATCTCTTTGAGGAAATTTTCTCTCTTAGCTATAAATAGAAAGCGAATGCTTAAATAGAGGATATACGCGGAGCAAATTCATAATCCAGCAAGACTTGTAGAAGCCTCGCATAAAGAGTGTCCAATTTCTAGCAGCTCTTTTTTAGCAAGCTCTTTATTCCATATATACACAAGGTATATATGTAAAGGGTTTTCCAATAAGAGGAATTATTTCGATATTCAAAGAAAAATGCTATTTTTTAATATAAATGATCGGATGTTTATTTTATTATAAAGAGGAAGGTACGCCGTTAATAGTGGAAAATAACATCAGGCAAATGTCCCCCACGACCACGCTTACAGGACAATATCCTTTTCATGAAATTTCCCATAACAGAATTGCAAAGTGGCTGCTCTATGTCCTCAAATTTGAGGTATTGAATCGACCCTGGGCTTTTGGCGTAGACCTTCTCTTTCACGTGGCCCCAAAGAAAAAAGTCACAAGGTGTTACATCACAAGATCTCGGTGGCCAATTGTGATCACTTCTTCGAGAGATAACGCGATCCGGAAACTGTACAGATCAATACCATCCAATTACGGCCATAAAAAATCGTTAATCAACTCTCGATAGTGCAATCCTATTCAAAATAACACCTGTTATTGGAAAACCCTTTACAAGGTATTAAACTACTCGTGAATTCATTTTTATTGTGAGTCTTCTTTAGCGTTCTTTATATGGACCAAAAGGCATTTTATTTCTATACTTACGAAATCAACTCTTTTACCAGTAAGCCTTGAAAATAATATATAAAGCATGCAATGCTATTTCTAGAGAAGTCTTACTCTTACTCACAAATCAGCTCTTTTTCATGCCATTTCGTTAAGTTTCTGCTGTTTTTTTTGCCATCACTTTTTTATAGTTACTCGCAAAACGTTTTACAAAACATAGATATCTTCAAAATATTTTGGTAATAGGCATAAATAGTTTTTTACGCGCCATAGTAAAGTCGCTAATGCTATAATATTCGACTGGAATGGTTACGTTACTCAATGGGGGTTTTCCATAAACTGCAAGAAAGACAAGCAGCAGGCATTGTGATAGCTAAAAGTTGATACTGCCATCAGCGCAAAACTGGGAATGTAGTAGTTATGAGTATTCGGCGATTCAACTCGTGAATAGAGAAGTTTTAGGACAAATGGCATTGTTTTTGATAGCGATGCTGTTATTATTGTTGTTGTTGTTGTTTGTTCTTCTATAATTCAATTCTTCACATGTCATCAGTTTTTATGTCGGTTATTAAATTTTGTTTGCGCTGACGTTGAACAGCTAAAGTGAACTCTCACACACGCATGAAATAAAAAAAAATCAGGGGATATTGCGCTGGAGGATAGATGGCAGCAATTTCAGTGGTGGGAGGCTGTTCAGGGTATTAGGCGAATATCAGGGTGAATTGTTTGCTTTATCTTTTGCTTAAGTGCTTCAACGCTTGCCTGGATCTAGATGAAAGGGTGGCAATATTATTGGATCAAATGTTGGATTTATTGTTTGGCTGGGATTTGGTAAAAAGTGCAAATAGTTGGCGTTTCGACACTTAACTTTTTGTGCCACTTGGAAACTGTTTTAGCAGTAAAATCATATACCCTTAAATACATACTTACATACGAATGCACACATACCTACGTCAGGTTGTTTTAATAAATCCGTGCTTTAGTGGTATGAAATGCCGCAGCAAACAAAGAAAAAATACCAGAAAGTATTCTTAAAGAATTAATTGTATTGCAAGAAGAATTTTTCATTTCAAAAGACCAATTTTATGGCAAGTTTGATAATTCCCAATTAAAATTAATATATGTATATACTTAAGCTCATATTCTGGGAAATAGCTCATAAAACTATATGTAAGATTTTCAAAAATGTTGAACCGATTTGAAACCCTTATTCGAATCCCTCAACTAGCCTATTGGTTGTTAGTCTGAAGATTTCCTCAAGTACTGAGGCATGAAGCCAAAAAATATAGGAAGCAGTTTCCCGTACTGATAATCGGCCTTGATTGGACAATAGTAAGCCCCCAGTACATTTTTGTAATGAAAAATATTTTATGGGTAGTTAGTACATTTACTTTATTATATTTCTGAATGCATCTGTGTATCTGTGGCCACCATAGCTGAATGGGTTGATGTGTGACTGCCATTCGGTAGTTCGAGATCCCGGGCATGAAACACCAAATGATGAAAAAGTTTTTTCTGATAGCGGTCGCCCCTCGGCAGGCAATGGCAAGCCCCTGAGTGTATATATATATATATATAATTGGCGCGTACACCCTTTTTGGGTGTTTGGCCGAGCTCCTTCTCCTATTTGTGGTGTGCGTCTTTTCATGGCAGAAATACACTCGGAGGTTTGCCATTGCTTGCCGAGGGGGGCAGTGTATTAGTGTCGTCAAAAAGCTCCAAAAAAAAAAACTATCTGCTGTTCGGAAGCGGCATAGAATTGTAGGTTCGGAAAAACATGAAAACGCACACCACAAATACGAGCAGCAACTGTGCCATACACTGTAATGTATGGGTTTAGGTAACGGAGCGTGGCTTAGACCATTAGCAAGAAATATTTAGTTTATCACGATTTCGGAACCATAAGTCACCCAAAGTAGTTGATGTAAAGACGACCGACTGCCTACATGTGGTCAGATATGTATAACTATTGAATAGTAAGTCACAGCGCATTGAAATTTGGTGTGGAACCATTACTAAAATTGGTAATTGTAAAAGGGTAAATAATTTTATACAAGAAGACGCGATATCTCCCCTTATATGTAATACTTATAGTTAACAAATACTTTAGAACCATTTAAATTCTATGCAAGGTAAATAAATGCTCATCGACTCAGAGTATGCGTTTATATGGTATATATTTTAGGATGAGTTAGTGAATTGTTTGATGACTATTCTATAGCTTACTTCTCGGCAAAAGTTGAGTGTGTGCATTTGATTATTTAAAATAAACTGTAGCACTTTAAGTAAATGGTAGTAAACATTATGCACTTGAGCCCACATAATTCAGTCACTTTTTCTTTTTACAATATTCGTTTGCTAAGCTCTTTTCGCAAATTCTTTTATGAAACTATAGTAGAGTCCACTGTTTATCAAAAGATTCTAGATATGCAATTTCACAGCCCATTAAATTTTAGTAGAATCAAATGAAAGTTTCTAGTGACTCAGAAGTTGCGTTGATTTTAGACCTTTCTTTTTTTTGACAACAATGTTGAAAATTTTCTTCCATATCAAAGGCGAACGTGTGCTTTTTAAAGATTCTGGTTATTAAGTGGAAAATTTTGATGACAATTTTTTGTGAAAATTTATCCTTATAATCTCTTGCACTAAGTTACTCTCCTTATTCGTCTTCGTAATTTTGACCCATATAAAGCCCCCAATAGAGCAAGACAGGATAAAATATGATGATCAAATTAAGCGAGCATGCAGCAGACGCATTTCTATGAAAAATCCCATTAATTCCTTCCGATCTCCCATTAACATTTAATGAATTCAGTTCTCTTTAAACAATTCAAAAGGCCAAATATAGAAAATGAGGAGCCGTCAATAGGGCGGATATTCACGGGTTGGAAGTCCCAACAATTTTAGTACATCACGCAACAAAACTGGAAATATAGTTTTTAATGAGTAATTAATTTAAATAAAGAGATATTTTATATATGTATATATAAGCGTCAGCTTTCTCCTTCGCGGTATTCAGGGCGAATTCGATGAATGCGATGCAACAAACGCTTTAAAACGCCAAGATAGAAAATTGCATTGACGGTTTGACCAATGGGCACGAATTCCTTCTGAATGAGCATCGATTTGATTTTTGACTTCTCCAAACGCAATTTTTTGGGTGGTATCTCGTCTGGGGCCTTCCATTCGGCACTTTGACGCTTAGTTTCAGAAAACACCACGTTTCATCGCCAGTTACAATTTTGTAAAGGAAGTTCTTGTCTTTTCTCGCCTCTTTAATGAGGTCTTTTGTATGTTGAATTCTGAGCAATTTTTAGTCCTCAGTTAACTTGTGCGTAACTTTCGTAAGCCCAAGTGATCAGTTAAATTGCATTAATCGATGTTTTGGAGATATTCAACTCTGATTCAATGAATTTAAACGATGATTTCGGTTTATTTTTGATAAGTTTACGAACAATTTTGATAGCGTTTTCGATGATCACTGATTTACCCGTATGTTCATTGTCATTTATGTCCTAACAACCATCTCTGAAACGTGTAAATCACTCATGAACTCTGACAATCCTCGCCATAAACGTTTTTCATCGATTCAAATGTTTCGGTGAACGTTTTACCGATTTTAAAACAAAATTTGATATTGCTGTTTGTTCGAAACTCATTTTTATACCGATGACACAAACATACTGACAATTTAGATGCAACAACTCCGCTTGCGCTGAACAGAATGTCACCAATCTTTCATTGGAAGTCAGCTAGGGATGTAACTTCGAACGGACTGACTCATTAAAAAGATAGCGCCATCAAAAACATTTTTATGACGCCAGTATTATTTATTTTGGACTTCACCTTGTATATATATATACATGTGTGTGACACTTATATCTTATGTTTGGTATTTGGCACACCTCCTCCTCTAATTTGTGGTGTGCGTTTGAAGTTCTTCCGCAAATGGAGGGACCTACAGTCTTATGCCGCCTCAGAACTGATGGTTTTTATGATGCTTTTTCATGGCGGAAACACTTTTTCTATTATTTGATGTTTCATGGCATCGAGGCACTATCAAATGGTAGTCAGGCTCCAGCCCATTCGGGTACGGTGACCTCCCCTAGTATAATAATAAAAAGTATGTTCCACGTTCTACGTTTGTCTCTTCACATTAAAAATCTGTAAATCAATTAATTTGTTCAATATATGTATGTACGAGTATATATAGTATAAAGATATACGCCAGTCCACGAAAGTGTTATCATGTCACTTATCTACTTCGTCGCCTTATCATCTTCGCCTGATTCGTTGACAAAATTATGTTTGCTATTTTGTCATTCACGCTTTATAAAATTGAACAAACAATGTACCAATGCAGCATCCTTTCTTTTGGAATGAAATATGTTAGTATGTTGCTGCTATGCACCTGAAAAAGCACATCAGACTTAACCATGCCTAGGGAAAACCAAGAACAATTGCAGCTGGAGCGATAAAAATGCATTACTCAAATTGTTTCGCTTAACCAAAAGGATAATAATAGCATCAGCAGCTACAAACAGTCGCCA
Organism: Anastrepha fraterculus; assembly: GCA_037575425.1. NCBI lineage: Eukaryota > Metazoa > Arthropoda > Insecta > Diptera > Tephritidae > Anastrepha > Anastrepha fraterculus. Next base: position 126,888 of record JAYXIM010055686.1, on the reverse strand, counting down.
CTAAGAAATGTGTTTATCTGGCTAACCATTGGAAAGTGCAATGGGTTGGGTGCGCCTGGAGGGGTATTTGTGTGCGGTCAATGCAAGACAGATAAATCAATTATTGCAGTCAACTAGTTGCAACAAGCCGAGCAGTGAGCACTCATGCCAGCCTACCAACCAAAACAAATCGAGTCCAAACGAAAAAGCGTCGCAGTCAGCATAATTTAAGTTAAAACGAGCAAAAACCAAACCAGCACGGGAAGAGAGTTGGCGCGGTGAGGCAATATTTGATGACGACCGGAACAACAGCAGTTGCAACAGAGCCGCTGGCAAACTAGTATTCGTAGCAACGGAGTTCTATAATACACATACACAACTTCACAGATATACGAGTATTGCCCTCCCATATTTAAGGAAAGGCTGAAAGTGCTTTTCACTACACTCAGTGGGAGCAGCAACAATGTTTTGAACGAGGGGCGAGTAAGCCACTTGTCTGGCTTCCTGTTGAATGGGCATAATTCGTTTTCCCTTTTTGTGTACGCATACCTTTACACTTCTATACAAACGAAATATATGCACATACACACATAAATACGTATGTATGTATCGGCAATTTTTTTGAATCATTTGGACCGAAAAAAAGTGAAAGAGAGGATTGAAAAAAATACAGAGCAATACTTATTAGAGTGTCTTACAAATTCAGTTAGAATTACAAAAACAATAGCTATGCAGGTTTGTTTATTGACTATTCGTGCCTATATTAGATGAAATGAAAAGGATGCCCGTACAGTTCAGAAATAAAACTAATAGAAATAAAAGGGGAAAATGCGATTCTCTACATGCATACTTATATAAATATATATACGTATATGTGTATATAAATAAACTCATCCACCCGCACAACCAAGGGGGGAGTGAGTTTGGGGTCAAAATATATGCGTTGTGTAATGCTAAGAAATAATGCCGAGGTTGAATTTAGCAGGCTGAAAATAATGACTTTATTTTGAAAGAACTGAGGCTTTCTGAGGCATTCATGAATCGTCTGTTTGGTGGATTTTACCTGCAGACGAGGTCATGTTGGACATTTAAATGATATCATTTTTCGAGCATGGCATAATTATTGAGAGCCGTATTTTGAATAAAAACAGTGAAACTTGAAAGAACCTAAATGCTTACCTTTTTATTTTAAAACAACATCTAGGTGTGTCGTTACCAACTTGTTTAACGGTTATTTACAACATGACTATATCCAGTCCGTGCGGTTTAGGAACCTTACTGGGTTGTTGATGTCTAAAGCAGACAGTTGATCGAGACTCTCGAACAGCGGTTGGCCCAGGGTTAACATTCTGTCCTTCCATAGGGCAGGGCATTCACAGAGGAAATGGAAAATTGTTTCCTTTTTCTTCGGTTGTTTAAAACTGTGACTGAATTTTAGGGAAATTACATTCTTGACTGCACCTAATGGTGTGAATATCGATTCTGCAAGAGCATTATTCATAACAGATCCCCCTCTTGCCAATTCATCGGCTTTTTCATTACCTTTAAGGTTCCGATGTCCCGGGACCCAGATTAAGATAACTTTATGGTTTACACTCAAGGTGGTGAGGTTACTACTACTTTGTTCCACCACTTTAGAGGTTGTTGTAACCGAACCCAGTGCCTGGATTGCAGCTTGGCTATCCGAAAGAATAGCAATATTGCCCTTAAAATTGTCAGTACTTTCGCCTGGAAGACACTGCTGGTGTTAGGGATACGCACAGATTTCTCAATTTTAAGTCTGTGAGAATATATACCAGCTCCAACACCACAGTCCATTTTACTGCCATCTGTATAGACTATAGTGTCCAAGTTGTTTAGAGAGAATCCCTTATTCCATTCTTCCTTATATGGGAAGAGAGTGACCAAATTCCTATTGAATGCTACCATCGGGACGATGTAGTCAGTCCTCACTGAGTTTGTCGCAATAATAGGCTGGCATGACCATAAGTTTTTTTTTCCAGCGACCCGCTTCATTTAACCTAAATGCAGTCATGGTTGCCGTCTTTGTAATATTTAGGTCTATTAGAATAACGTGTGACAGTGCATTGAGAGCCTCTCTAGGACATGATCTGATTGCACCAACCTTTATTGCACAGGCTGATCTCTGTATTCTGCCGAGTAATTTGGTATTATACCCTTTACCTTTAGTTTTGAAGAAAATAAAAAAAAACTGAAAAAAGAAAATAATTTTTTATAATGATATAGGAGATTTCGAGAAGTTCAGATGGAATTTAATCTCTATTAAAAAGCAAATACAAACTTCAAAACCCGTGAAATGAACCGAAAGATGCACTACCGAGTATACTTATATATAATATAATTTGCTAACTGTTTTAGCAACTCTTCCCATTCCAAACTAGCGAGAAAGAAAAAATGTGATGGGAATGGAAAATAATTTTAAAATAAAATTTCTTTAATTCATGCGTGTAAGGCAGGCTGGTTCCCGATTTCTTTAAACTACCTTAAATCACTTTATGATTCTATTCCAAACCGCATATTCGAAGTAATCTTAAGGAATGGTGGTCATACACATTATTAAATAAAGAAATTGAAATTTGCTTCTAAAATATTTTAGTCCGCCGTGAGAATATAATGTTTCAGCAATAATTTTTCTTAGAACACCATTAAATTATGGACAAAAACATTTTTTCTTTGACGACTCTGGAAAAAAATTTGGCAAGCCAAGCGATCGGGAGTCAATTTAAGAAGTACGATGCCACAAGAGCATTTATGTCTTTAGAAACTCAAATTGCCATAGTGGAAAGAATTTTGAATCAATATACCGCGTCTATACTACATATAAAACTAATAATTCATTCTGGAGAACCAAATGACTGGAATAAAAATATTGCCAAATTATAATTTCATCAAGCCCTTTTACTGAGAAAGTGTAATTACTTTTAGTAGCGGTGACAAATAAATGCAGCAAAATTTTTCGACTGTTATATTTGAAGGAAGTCAAAGTATCATGTCCATAGTGACAGGTGGCTCTTTCGACAGAGTTAGTAATCAAATTAAAATTTGTTTGTTCGAGCTACTCATTCTAATTCAACAACTCAGCTAATATTCTAACGTACGATTGCACTATAATTAGCCTTTCGAAAGTGATTCCCAACTTCTAGTTTAATTAAATATACTTTAAATAGCATTCAGGACATTAAATGGTTTTCCCATTATCTTTTTCTATGTTTTTTTAGTCATCATTTCATCCGTACTAAGAAAACTGAGTTTCTGAACGAAATATGGATGATGGCCATTTTTTATGAGAATGAAAACACCCAACAACGTCAGCAAAAAAATTTCAAAAATCATTGAACAACTTCAAACTTACACTTACTATATTATGAGTACCAATGGAAAATAAATCTGCATCCTCGAAATTTTTCTAAAAATTCATTTATTCAATTTTTGGAGGCAAATTACCTATTACAAATTATGTCAAAAATTGGTTTAAGCAATTTATGTTTCAAGCATTTGACAAAAACAAAAAAGTTAGTCTTATGTGGGTGCCTGGACATTGTGGTATTACAGGGAACGAGTTAGCTGATAAATTGGCTAATGAAGGCTCTGCAAGTATGCCACTAGGCCCTGAACCTTTTCTAGGTGTCAATTCCGCATCGATTCATCTATGCATTGACGACTTCATGAGGTCTACCCATAGAGGTCGTTGGTCTGGGTTGAACTCGAGCAGAGTAGCTTTTTGAAAGAACCAAACATTTCTCTTAAAACTCAGCAGAAAGGACCTGAGAGTAGTGGTGGATGTAATCACAGGGCATAAAGCCGGTGGTCAGCATGTGGCTGCCATGGAAGTCGTAGACAGCCCGATATGCCTATCCTGTCTTGAAGATGACGACACTGCAGAGCATTTTCTCTGTAGCTGTACGACGTTTTCCAGAATAAGACTTAGGATATTGGATTGCGATATACTGAGTATGGATAAAGTTCATACTCTTCCTCTACCGGATCTCTTAAGATTCGTCAATGAATCCAAGAGATTTGTGGAAGAGTGACCTCAAACTAATTTATCCGTCTTACTACCCACTTTTTTATCTTTTATATCTCTATTCTTTCTACTGAAATCTATCCGGGTGTAGTACAATGGTCTCCTAACAGAGTGCTTGGACTTGTCCAACCCCCCCACAAATCTAATCAAAAAGTAGGCGTGTTTAAATGTACTTTGGTAAACTCTGACATAGAATTATATGGGGAATGTCGAGGAGAAGCCAGAATGCTTGAATAAAACCTTTTGTCGAAATAAATATCTTAATCAAGAGTTTATATAAGTTTTATGTTAAGTTATATCTAAGTTTTATGTTACATTATGTATTTGAGGAAGAGGGATCCGTGGTTTTTCTTGTGAAACATAGTATATTTCTATCTTGCATACTCCTTTGGTAGATAACATGAATCGGCATATTTCTCTCAAACCTTCTACGCAAAAATACACAGATGGATTATCGGTATCTTAATTAAAGGTTTCCAGTGTTATCAATACCTTTAGTGTTAATTAAATGAATAAATCGCTTTCCGCACGTAACTTCTTTAACGACTGGAAGTTAACGAAATTGATGATGAATGTTTCAAAAGAATAAGTCAAAATTGCGATCGGAATTATAAGCCTATTTTAAAACTATCAAAACATCTCATACATTTTTGAAGGTGATGTTGAAGGCAAAGTGTATTTCGTGATCAAATATTTAATACGCTTTCACCAGCACGCATTTGTCGCCGGACGTGCAACCGTCGCTAATTTAATGGTGTTTTATGAATTTTGCATTTCATCGTTTTTAGGGGGATACGAAGTCGACTTCACATATACTGACTTTTCTAAGGACTATGACAGAGTATCCCACAAAATCGTAGTAAGTAAACTAACTTGCCTAGCCTTCCTCTCTTATTTGTTTTTCAAACAACATTAGACATTGCTTTTCCTTTACTAGGATAAGCATTATTTTTTCAGCTATTCTCTTGGAGATTTTGGAAAAAGTACTTCAAATGATTTTTTTTGCCATAACGTATTAATTTCATACATTTTTGACACTATTTATGAATTTGCTTCATTCGTCAACGTAAATAAACCATCACTTTGTACATAATCTCTCATAAAATATATCAAATATTTTTCTTCCAAGAAGTGGAAATTAAAGCGAATCGGAAATCAAGCTATTTAACCACCTTCTGAAATATGCATCAAATATAGTAGGAACTTTCTACATGGGCAAGCATCTCGTGGTAAAAAGGTTGCAGGGTCAACTAAGTCTGCAGGGGATTGCAGTTTACATTTCTAGAGCGCAATTATGCGGACATACTTTTGTTTGTGCTCACACTAGTCAACAATTTAACCAGATACAGAATTGTACTAGTTTTATATTAAGTAGCTATTTCGAGCTACATACAACTGTGAGAAAGTGACTTGAATGGCATATGGTAAACTCAACACTGATGCAAAGCGGAGGCACACATTTTATAAGTAGTTCTACCGGCAATGGCATGGTTACCAAAAATTGGTAATTCAGGGACACAAGCTGAGAGTGGTACAGAGTCAAATGGGCTAGTCCAGCGCCCAAACTTAGATAACTCGGTTCACTGTTCGTGTAAATATGTGAATTCAAACTTATTTCAAGTTATTTTCTACCTAATTTCATTGGAAAAGTGGATTTCGACAGCAAAAGTTTACAAACTACATGTCTACCTACATCAGACCTGAAGAAAAAACACAAATCCTATACTAAACAAGGGGAAATGAGATTGAAGCCGATTATTCCATGAACAAGCTGTGTACATGTGCTGGAATGAGTACTGCACATATGTATGTACATATAATATATACATACATACGTCCCAATGTACAGATGTGTACTACTAAACAAGTTATTGCCACAATCGCCCATTTCCAAATCTTCATTTCTGGGGTAAAAGTTGATGAGAGGATTCGAATTGCATTTCATCGCCATTGTAATTGTTGCCTGTAGTTTTGAACTATTCGATTTCTGTGGGAATGTGGGACAATTTAGCACGACAAATCAATTTCCAAAACATAAATTGAATGATTGCAATTTTCGAACGTCTACATGTGATACCTGTAGAGAGGAAAGGGGCACAGAATATGGCATGCTCTCGGCCTAAGCCAGCTTGATGAGACATATTTGTGTACATATTTATTCTTTGATTCGTATTGGTTTTATAGATTGAGTGCAAAAATAAATTACGTGTAAATGATAATAAATCTAAGATTAAAAAATAAGTTCGTTACAATAATAACAGAGAGCAATAACGACTAACGCCGTAGCCGACTGGGTTTATGCGTGACTACCGTTCGGTTAGTTGTAAGTTCGATGCCTGATGTGTGAACATGCAACATCAATTAGTAGAAACTTTTAGTGGCCTACTATTACCGATCGCCCTTCGGCAGATACATAGTTTGCATAAGTGCAGGTTTCCCATTATAAAGGATGCCACCCACAAACTAGGCAACATATAAAGGACAAGAAGAAAATACAATATTTATTAAAAAAAACACCTGGAATGTTTATTCGAAAGAGTATTGCCGCTTTTCATCTGTTATGCCAGATAGTTCGTCGCCTTAAACAGTATAACACATGTTTTATTGAAAATGGAAAATAAAAATAGTAACTATTTTAACTACCCTCGCATACGACCAGTATACTGCAACACCTTTTTTGGAACATTACTTCTCGCCTACAATTCTGAGAAGACTTATTGGGCTTCGACCACATGCAAATATTTTTTACTAAATATTCACCATCACTTAGCTTATGTCGCACTTATAAAGAGGAAGGTATGCCGTTAATAGTGGAAAATAACATCAGGCAAATGACCACCACGACCATGCTTATAAGACAATATCCTTTTCATGAAATTTTCCATAACCGAATTGCAAAGTGGCTGCCCTATGTCCTTGATAGCTTCACGAATTCCATCTTTGAGGACTTGAAGCGACCACGTGGCCCCAAAGAAAAAGGTCACAAGGTGTTAAATCACAAGATATCGGTGGCCAATTGTGATCACCTCTTCGAGAGATAACACGGTCCGGAAACTTTTCCCGTAAAAGATTAATGGTTTCGTTGCTTGCAAAAAATAGTTTTTTAATTTTAATTGTGGTGCAGATTGAAGCAACCCTAAATCCAAAAAAAATTTAGAATAACCTAAATTCAGGTAGGTTTTTATGCACTGGAAATTTCTGCATGGGATATTAAAATGAGGAAGAAAAGGGAAATCAATCTTGTCGGAAGCCAGATCGAACATGAACGAAGCTGTTAATGATATTAAACTAATAAATCCGCCCCGTGATTCGTAGTTCGAACTTGTGTACACAGTTGTGCGCCCTAAGTTTTTACAGAAGGTAGAAAATGTTGCACTTTCTCCAGGTCAGAGTGCAACAAGTTTAGAAAAAAAAACCCCCAACCCTTTGTACTTATATTGTATATGCTAAGAAAATATTATATTACGAAGATTTGACTACCATGGCGCGGAGTAGAATAAATGTGACATTATTGCGAGAAGAGAAAACAAAATCAATTTTGGAAAGGTCAAGTTGAAAACTAAATAATGCTCTAAAATTTCAATTTACCAGCTGTTTATAAAACAAATTGACTGTCTGATTTTATTGATCTTTGCAAAAGTTTGAGGTTTCAGAGCGAATTAAGAATAAATGTATCGTCAGGAATGGTAAGAAAAATGTTTTCAGCAAGTCTGTCAAATTGTTTCTTGTAGTTGTGTAATAGGGATTGAATGAGCTATAGGCTTAACTAAACCTTCCCTTAATAAACCTTATTGAAGGGGCATAAAAAATAAAAGTTTTTTTTTACATTTTTCTTACTATAAAAGTGTGTTTTATTTACAGGGTTGCCTACGAACAATAAGCCTATAAAGTGCTTTCCGAAAGTTACTTTTTTCTAAAATGTGACTAACAGGTTAACTGAAACTACTTTTTGGATGTTCATACTATAGATGGCCAACATTTTCATGCAGAGCATTTTGATATCAAGTTAATACTGGTGAAGCAAGATAAATTCAGAACCTACAAAGGTTATCATGAATCAAATATTTTCGGATATTGGTTTATGAAATAATGTCAATCAAGCTCCCAGAGATGATGAGGGATTTGCCTAATGCACTTTTTCCTGAGGCAACTGATTTTTATATGAGAAAGTGCGTACGCCCATCTGAACACAAAACACATTGCTCTTCGATTCCCTTTTTAATTTTTTTTAAATCTACTCGACCTACGAAGAAATCTGAGTAGATCTTGTGGTGCCAAGGAGCCAAGGTGGTCGCTTCTTAACACATCAGTGCCAAAGACCTCAAACCTGATTCGAGCGAAGGCGGGGCAGACGCACAGAAAGTGGTCCGCCGTATCCTCCTCCTCTACACAAGCTGGACAGAGTACACTGTCTGAGATGCCTACCTTTTCCATGTGCTTCGCCCATAGAAAGTAGCCCGACATCAGTCCAACCAGCTGCCTACATCCCTTTCTGCTTAATGACAGGAGAATTTACGACACTCGGTCGGACATGACAGGTAACATCAGTTTAGTCCATCTCTCAGCCTGCCAAGCTCGCTTGTGGGTTGTAGTAACCCATTTGCTAACCGTGGCTTTGATGACTGCAGAAGGAAGTGGCAGATATACTAGCTCAGGAGTCATAGGTCTCGTTACCCACGATATCCACGTGTCCCAGGACCCATGTTAGCATCAGGCTATTATGTCTACCGACATAGTTCAGCCTGGATTTACAGGACTCGACTACCCTTTATGTGGTTAGACGGCTGTGTAAGGCCATGAGAATTAAAAGGTTACTACAGTGTTAGTTAATCGCAGTGAGAAAAGAAATTGCAGAGAAAAATACAGTTGTCAAAATTTATACAAATCATATAAAAAATGGCACCTATAAAGTTCCTTAAAATTTTTAACAATTTTTTTTTCTTTCTTTCCTTGGACAGAAAAATGTTGTCCCAAAAAAAAATTTTACGTCAGGATATTGGCTTACATGTCTATAAAATACAGATCGTGGGCTCATTTAGATTTATTATTAAGAGTTATTGGAAAGAGTAGTCAAAAGATGGGCTAAACGAGTGGACCATGTAACTCATAGCTGCGGCGGGCATCTGATCGGCCGCATATCATATTCAAAAAATAAATCCCGTCAAATTATCTACCAGATTATAACGAAAAAATAATTTCAACAATATTTCTGTTTTGTAAAGTGTGATCAATTCAGAGGTATTCGATTTTAAATTGAAATAAAACAACAAAAATTCAAATTGATTGATAATCTTTATTATTTTTGTGTAGAACCATTCATAAAATTGATTTTTTAAAGATGATCCCTTTGAAATCTTGGTCGCAACTGTGCCGTAATTCGGCCATCCATAAGCACCAATTTTGAATGACTCGCTGGAGGACTTCGGTCGATAAGTCGTGAATAACTTTAGACATGTTGGCTTCCAATGACTCAATCGCAGCTGGTTTATCCACAAATAAAAGTCTTAAGTTGTGATATCACACGATCTTGGTGGCCAATTCACTGGTCCAAGACGAAAGATAAATTGCTCACCGAAACGACGGTGCACTAAGTCCATGGTTTAACGGGCTGTATGGTAAGTAGAACCGTCTTGTTGGAACCAAATGTTATGGAGATCACGGACTTCAATTTCCGACATCAAAAAGTCATTTATCATGCCATGATAGGGTTCGCCAGTCACTGTTACATTGGCGCCAGTAACATTGCCTCGATTTTTTGAAGAAATATGGCCGATGATTCCTCTAGCCCACACCAAACGGCAATTTTTATTATTGACGTAGCTATTAAGCTAAAAATGGGCCTTATCGCTGAACACCATAAGTTGGCGTGAGCGCGTGATGAACACTTTCCGCAGAGCATCGATTTTCGTAACACATGTGTTGAACTTGTAAGCGTTGTTGAGGAGTAAGTCTTTTCATGATGAGATGTCAATGAATACTGAAAAAATTATGTATTTAGTTTGACAGTAGTTACACATGATCTGTAAAAAAACTCCTATTGGAAAAAGTACCTCATATCTGATCATCCTTTATTATCATATCATTTTAAGTTTTCAAGCTCTTAAAAAACCACCGGATAGATACATGGTTTTTACACTCGTATATCCTTCTATTATTCCATCTCTGTATTACTACCAGACTACGAATGGGTCACACTAAGGCTACTCACGAATACCAGCTCAAAAGGGAACTGCCCCCATATTAGGCAAAGGGTAATTGCTAACTGTCCATAAAACATATTCTTGACGATTGACAGAAATACAAATGTGAGCAAATTAATGTATTTCGAAATATAAACTTGCTTAGGACTTAAAACATCGAAAACATACAAACTATTTACTCTTTTACATACCAACGGAATCCTTTTTAAATAATATACCTCAAACATATAGGATTGTCGTTCTATGGTATTTTACAATATATGTATTAAAAAATCTCCAGCTGCTAGTTGCCTTAATTCTGTAATATAATTATTTTTAGTTATTCTTCATATAATAAATAAATGAATAAATAATAAACAAATGCATTCCAATAATATTTCTGTTTTGTACTATCATTTAAAAAACACCCGATAAATATAATAAGGCCTTTTCTTTTTGACAAGCGTTAGCAAATGACGAATAGATGAAGCAACTGGTATAAATGAACCTATATTGGCAACGCGGGAATAGAGCTGCCTTAAATTACCTGTGTTTGTAAGATGTGAGTTATACCAGTCTAATGAGCTATAACCATACTCGCTAGCAGCGAATCTTACTCGATAACTTCGTTATTGCTTTCGCATGCTAATTTTTAATCGGGCATGAAAAGGTGCACTTGAAAGCTCCAAAAATTAGAATGATTAGGTATCGTACATTTGTCATTTCTTTTTTTTTCGAGAATGGAATGCTCTTGAGATGTAGAAACTGCGGCGTTTTGACTAAAGGGATCTTAAGATCCAGCTTTGGTCGTCTATATTTTTGCACTTGATTTGAAAATTTGCATGAAAATTCAATATTATTTTGTTGTAAATATATGCACTTATGCATATGTATAATACAATCGTATATACTTAAATTTTAATTATTCCATTTCCCATAAATACAGAAATTCAATCTATGGATGTACATATGCACATATAGATTTTACTCGTTTGTAGTCATGTCAATAGAAATCTCAAATCTGAAATGCTGACGTTTGCTTTGCTTCTATTATTTAGACAAAAGTTTAAAATGGGCTTAAATAAACTAGAAATTCGGCCAGATACTGTAAAAGGGTATAGAAGTATGTCTATGCCAGACAATAAGTTAAAAAGTGTAATCGTAAGATGTTGCGCGTCCGTGAGGGCGATGCCGCAGTTGCATTACATATGTATGCACACACATTGTATCTATATAATCCATTTATGTTACGTATCGAATTCCGCCCGTTTAACAAATGTATAATGTATAAGTAAATGCACACATACTCACACCCAAAAAGTCAAACAAAAGTAAAATAAAGTAAATGTTAAAGCAACAATAGCATTCACAGTGGCAAATCAACCAAATAGTAAAAGCAGAAAATGGCTAACGATATATGGCGACAGAGATAGCAGCATCCCGTTACTTCGCTTAGTTTACTTTTGTCTCCTTGATTTCTAGCGAGGGGCTCGTTGGGTGGCCTGCATTGTTTTCTTTCAAATGTGCCACACATTTAGCGCAACGGGTCAATTTACAGACAAAGCGGGCACAAACACATGCAACAACACTTACGTAGATGCATGCTGTATGTTCATTTCTTCTATGTATGTGCCACATATATGAATGTATGTATGTATGTATATACAACTTGTATGAGCACGGCGAAATATATAAGGCAATGCCGGAGTAGCATTCATGATTAAGGCGCTACCAATCGATGAAGCTGATGGCGATTGTGATAGCAGATATAGTATCGACGATGATAGCGATGTGACCGCAACGGTTAAGCTATTTGGAACGCACGAATGATGCTGCACATAATGGTGGGAAGTAGGTAAAATCAAGTTGGACGAAGTTAGACGCGACCGCAAAGGTGATGATGATAACAACCATAATGATTGAGCCAATGAAATGCTGCAGCCGTTGGGTTGAAATCGCATCGTGGCGGTCACAGTTGCCTCGAGTCTCAGTCTTATACATTCTCCGTACCTACATATACTGGTATGTATGTAAGTTGGTACATACATATTTGCAATGTTTTGTCCGTTCTGTCTTTCGAATGCTATCATTGCTGCTATATATACATAAATAAAATGTAGAAAAAATACATCTGCATCATACGTATTTACCTACAGACAAGTGTGGATGTATGAATATGAGTGTAGGGTATGTATGTACATCTACGAGTTTTGTTGACTGATATGAGCTTTCATTTTCTCTTCCCAATGCTATTATCAGCGAAGTAAGAACTCAAGTACGAAATTCGAACTTTTGCCATTGTCCTTGCACTATTCTTACAATTCCCCTAATGGCCCAATGGTTTTTGGTGGTTTTATGCAATACTTTCATCTTGTACTGATTTCGAGTGATCTTGTTCTTCTTGGTGTGGCTTTGCAACTAATTGCTATTGTAAGAAATATAATACTTATAGTTTTGATGTATTTATAAAGGGTGTTATTTTGATATTCAAAGAAAGTGCAGTTTTTTTATATAAATGATGTTTATTTCATTATAAAGAGGAAGGTATGCCGTTAATAGTGGAAAATAACATCAGGAAAATGACCACCACGACCACGCTTATAGGACAATATCCTTTTCATGAAATTTTCCATAACTCAATTGCAAAGTTGCTGCCCTACGTCCTCGATAGCCTCACGAATTCCATATTTGAGGTCTTGAATCGACCCTGGGCTGTTTGCGTAGATCTTCTCTTTCGCGTGGCCCCACAGAAAAAAGTCACAAGGTGTTAAATCACAAGATCTCGGTTGCCACTTGTGATCACCTCTTCGAGAGATAACACGGTCCGGAAACTTTTCCTGTAAAAGATCAATGGTTTCGTTGCTTTTGTGGCACGTAGCGCCGTCTTGTTGAAACCATTTGAGCTATTTCATATCGCTCATCTGGTGTCTTAGCATATGTGTACATGAGTATCTGCGGCCGTGCAGCCGACACTGGCGTTAGCGAGTGGCGAATAGACGAAGCAACTTGAATTTCATTTGTTTGGAAGCACTTAATGAGTATTGGCAAGACCGCATTCATACAGGGAACCAACTGTTGGTTCAACCTGTTACTTGTGATGCTCGCGCACTGTCATCTCCATTCACCAGAGAAATAATGATTATAAAAAATATGTAAAACAAATTTCGTATAACTTCGAAATTGTAGAAAAAAAATTTTGTTCTTTTAACATATAGCTATTTTCAATGAGAAATAAGTTTAGTATTCACAATACACTTTTTGTTTGCTAAGACTCTTATTTAATTCTTTTTCACTTCGCCTAATGAGAGTAATTCGCAAGAATAATTTTTTCCCAAAAATTTGTTTCATTCCAAAAGTTAACAACTAACCCAAATAAGATTTTATTAAAATGTGCGCGGGTATATAAAGTTCAGTCTGGTCTGAATTTAGCTTGTGCCAACTAAATCAACAGATCCTCGCAATTAGACGAATGGTAGTTCCAGTCACAACTAACCATGAAACGTAGAGAATTTCCAGAATATTTTATATGCATTTTTTTAGTTGACGTAAAAATAGTTGTTAGATACTAACTGAAGTCAGTGCATGCAATTGATAGTTGATGCATAAATTATTCTCATACATAAGTCATTAATAATATTATTATACCTCACACATATGCAAAACAGAACTGGTACTTTTTACGCTCCTTGTCATCATCGTGTTTTTGAATTAATTATAAAACTATCTTTAAATCTGCAAAAATTCAGAATCACATATTATATATTCTGACTTCTAACTTCTATGTGGTTCGAGCACTGTGGGTCTAAGTAAAATTTGGTTACTCTTCTTCTTCTTCTTTATTGATGAAGTAAACGCCTAAGCCATTTTGGCCGAGCTCAACAAAGCACACAGTCATTTCTTTCACGCGCTAACCGATACCAAGTGACTTGACTTCACCTGATTTTTTATTGCAAGTAAGGCCTTCCCTTCCTTTGTTACCATCTCGGGCATCGTATCGAATACTTGTAGAACCGGTGCTTTTGTGTCCATTCGTAAGACAGACCTAGCCAGCGGAGCCGCTGAATTTTAAATCGCTGAACTTTATGTATATCTCCGTACAACATATACAGTTCATCGTTCCAACGCCTTAGATATTTGCCGTCGCCAACGCGTAGAAATCCATTAACCTTTCACAGAATCTTTATTTCAAACACTCCAAGCGTCGTCGCATTAGTAGTTGTTATCGTCCAAGTTGCTGCGCCATACAATAGCACTGTCATGCCCGCTTTTAACAACGTTGAATATCAAAAGAAAATATTTGAATAATTACACCTTTTCATAAAAATAATAGAATATTTAGTGTCGTGGGAGAATTAATCTTGCTGATGCCCATTAAACATACAGCTAAACTCTGCACCTCATCCTTTATGTTTGACCAAAATTAATGAAATTTTTCGAACTATGGTATACCTACGTATATTAGCATGACAGAAAAAAGCACATTTTAATTAGTAAGTGATTTTTATTTAAATTGAATTTGTTATTTGATACATATAATTTTTAATTAAAATTATATTTAATGATTAAAACTCATCTAATTATTTACTAATCAAAGCTGATAAGTGGTTATTAAAGTGAGCATAAAAGTATAATAACTTTTCGTATATCATTTAGCATATTTCCCTCTTTATTGACCAACTTCTTAGAATTAATTTACTTATTGCAAATTCGCAATTTCCTTGACCGGAACAACCATCTTTTCAAACTGAAAATTTAATATATTTCTTCTGATGGTTTTCCGTAGTTATGGAAATTAGTGTCATCAATCAATTTGATTCAGTAAACTTCACTATCTACAATGGGATAAACCGTTTAATCTAAGCATTTCGTCTTCCTAAAGCAATCAAGAAACCGCATTAAATAAATTTATTAACTCAGCACCAAGTAAGGAGTCAAATATTTACACTCCACGGCAATATTATAACCTCAGTAAAATTGTCTCTATAACAATTGTTGAGTGAAAGAAAACAAAAAAATTCGGTAGTAGGCACTTACTCTGAAAAATACTTTTAAGCACACTGAGAAGCAAAGCACCATAAACTTTAACAAATAATTTTTTTTTAATGCCACACGCCGGTTTTCGGGGTGATTCTGCATGTTTGTAAAGTAAACTTACCCAAAACCGCCAAATTCTCTAAGTGATCTGTTCGTAGAGATTAGCTGCTTGCAATTCACCTACAATCTAGCGAGTAGTAAATAAAGCAAACATTTTCCTCGAATCTAACGTTTCATATGATTTTGCAGCACTACAATATGTAAATCCGTAATTCGATTCCATCGTAAGACGGTCAAAATACAAGTGTCCTGCTTCTCACCACATGTCGTTCAACGTGGCAGGCTGGTTGATTCTCCAAGAGCATAATTAGCGCTTCTGCACCATTTTGCTGCCACATCCTCGCTACCAAGAAGTTATACGGGTCATTCCTTCACGACTTTACCCAGTCTGTGCAATTAAGAAACTTTATCAGGTTGTTTATGTCTATACCAGCCAGCTCTTCGAGGTTTACAAAACGCGGTTTATCAAAGGGTTACATCCTCACCTTCCATATGGCATAGGGCATTCACAGAGGAAGTGGAATATAGTTTCCTTTTTCTCCGGTAGATTACAACTATGACAGTAAGTAAGGGATACCCATTTTGGCTGCTTGATCTCCTATTGCATGTCGCTGATCTATCCACCTCCAATCCGTGATTGCTAGTTATTTTGAGGAGATCAAATTCTTGATTGCACTCAGTGCTGTAAGTACCGATTCTGCTAGAATGTTATTCATGGCAGATCTTCCTCTCGCCAGTTTATCTGCTTTTTCGTTTCTTTCAATGTTCCGATGTCCCGGAACCTATATTAAGGTAACGTTTTCGTTCAAGGTGGTATAGCTATTCCTGCTTTGTTCAACCAGTTTAGAAATTGTTGTAGCCAAATCCGGTGCCTGAATTACAGCTTGGCTATCCGAAATAATAGCTTTATTGCCCTTAAAAAGTAGCCTACAATCTATTGCCAATACTTCCTCCTAGAAGACACCACAAATATTAGGAATACTAACAGATATTTTAAATCTGAGTCTATGAGAGTGTATACCAGGTCCAATACCACAATCCAGTTTTAAATCATCTGTACGGACTGTACTGTCGAAGTTATTTGGTGAAAGTTCCTTGTTCCATTTCTCCATTCCAAAATTCCTATCGAATGTCATAGTTGGGACGATGTAATTAGTCCTCTTCGAGGTGTACTGAGTTCGTCGTAATAATAGACTGGCATGATCATATGTTTTTTCCTTCCAGCGACCCGCTTCATTTAACCTCATTCATGATTACCATTTCCTTGATATGCAGATATATCGGAATAACGTGTGTCAGTGCATTAAGAGCTTCCCTAGGACATGATCATGATTGTACTGGCCGTTCTTGCACAGACTAATATTTGTATCCAATTCGATATTGTAATCAATTAAATATTTTTTAAAGCTTTCCACCAAACTACCGGTGGATGCTACAAGTTGGTTGTCAAAGCGTTTGTTTGATTCCAAAAATGAATAGCTATACCAAAATGTACTAAATATTAAGTTCGGTCCAGACTGAATTTAGTCTATTACTCGTTTCTTAATGTATTTTATGATTAAAAGTTCAAATATATAAAGTTAGGCAGGGTGTTGCTCTACAAAAGCACCGTAATTAGTTGCGACCTTAAACTGTCACTAACAAATTGCTTTGCACTTTAATCTTAGCTTAAATGTAAAATCCGTTCACGTAAAGCTGTACCATATCTAGTTTAAACCAGCATTTAAAAAGTGGCACTTAAGCTGCCACTGTGGTTATGACAGTGGCATCCGAGTTTCAAGTATGTGGTAGTTGGCTATCACTTAAGGGTAGAAGTTGCAGCATATTCATTTTGTTCTCTTACATCCAGGGCAAATTACATATACTTAAATTTTTGGCGAGGTTACAATTTTACGATGGGGTGTATTGCAACTTAATTGACTTCGCATCGTCGAGTTTGAGCAACGCTTTCATATTTTTTCTCAAAAGAGATATATAGAGATGTGAGGTAAATATAATATATAAATATGTCGCTATTATACTATATGTACATATTTACATAGTACATGCCAAACACTTAAGTGATCTGACCTAGTGATTCAGCAAATGTGGGCCACGAGTTTGTTGATTAAGAATTTGTGCCTTAAGCCTTTCGTATGATGACTATAGTAAACAACAACAATAAAACGAATTAAGTAGCATCATTTAAAGTAACGATTAAGAAAGCGATTGAACCGCGCTCCCAGGCGGATATGTTAAGCCCAAATTCAAAGGTGTTGCAAAAGTATTTACGATAGGGGATGCAAGATAGCATTAGTGTTTTCTTTTTTTGTTTTCATAATGAGCATCTAACTTTTGCCATGATATAGATTTGTTTTTTGCTGAGGCTTGTAAAATAGAAGTATAGGGTGGGCAATACAGTATTTTTTAATTATAAATTATTTTCTCAGTGACAGTTAATCAGCCACATCTCTGCGGAACGAAATGGATCGCTTCCGTTTCAATAACTTTGGGAAATATTGCAAATTTATTTCCAAATCCAGTGTTATGTAGCCCAAAAAGTGTGTATATTGAAAAGATATTTTAGCCGAAATGTGGCACCCACTGTGCCTGTTTTACTCAAGTTAGGGCAAAATGCTCATGTCAATAGACAACACTCACGGTCCCAGCCGTCGTACGAAGCGCACTGGCGGGAATGCAGCTGCGGTAGTTGAGAGTGTGCCACTCAGTCTAGAGCATCGACCTGCTATCGACCTCAACAACTCAACATTTCACGCACCAGCCTAATGCGAATTTTGCACAAAGTCCTCACTTTATTCGCTTATAAGATCCAATTTGCCCAGCAATGGGCAGCACATGACCTTCCGTTTCGTTATCACTTCTCAGTTTGGATGTTAGAGAAGCTCGAAATATACATTAATTTTACTCGAAAAATTATAACTTCTGACGAAGCACATTTTTATCTCGAGGCTACAAACGTAACAGCCGCATCCGGGTATCGGAAAAGCCGTACGTAATCCGTTTAGAAGCTAAAGCATTCTCAGAGAATGAAAGCTGCTGATTTTAGAATGGTGGCATTATTGGCCAATTTTTCTATCAAAATTTTGCTAGAAACGCCACTTCGGTCAACGGAAGCATGAAATTTTGTAGCCGAGAATTTAACCATGGATATGGACCTTGCCACAATCGATCTTTTACACGCCAAGTTCGGAAATCGCGTTATCAACCGTCTCGACGATTTCAATTGGCCATCTCGAAGCTGCGATTTGACGTCGATAAAGTTCTTATGTGGAGTGGAACAACAACAAGCCATTTTGTAAAAATTCATAAGTGAAATACCCATGAATATCCTTTTATATGCATGCATACATTTTTTTTAATACAGTAGACTTTGTCTAAACAGTCGCCTGTTTGTTAAAGACGTTTTTAATCTATGACATATACAACCCTGGCACTTCTTCGGCTCCGCCTATGATCAGATCTCTATTACAAAATGGTCCGTCATTGCTGTTGCGACACTCGATGTGACAACTACGAGTATGTATGTATGTATTGAGAACAATATTCATACACATATACAAACCTATTTACGTGAATTTGTAGTATAATACTCGTGAGCACACCAACCCTATGGAGCAAAGCATACTTTTCAGAACACTCATATTGGCGGTTTAGGGAACAAATACGTACAGGGTTTTTCAAGTTCGAGTTTCATTGCTAAATTCAAATTAAACACACATTTTGCATGGAAATTCATTCTATGTGTTCATTGATATAATCAGTTGAGGGTCTCCCATTTATTGTCCTCCGCGTGTACGATTACAGATGTCGCTTGTTATTTGCTTATTTATATATTCATTAATGTCTGACAAAATTCAGAACAGAAAATTTCGATAATATTTAGGAGTAATTTAGGATCTATCTCGCTATTTCGCGCCGAATGTTATTTTTTAAGTTTCAATTGTTTCTGGTATAATTTTGAGATGTCATCGTAAAGCTGATCTTTCCCGTCTTGCGTCTGCAATAATTTTAATCTTTCGTTGGCTTTGTGGTATGTAGCACCCGTCTTATTGAAACATCGACATCAACAACTGACCAAAGATACGAAAAAATAGAAGAATATTGCAATTTGTGGAATTACCAAACGTGCATTGGGGCATGCCGTCTAAAATTTTTCATTGAACTTTTTTTACAGCAAACTCTGATGAGGATGATTATAACGACAAAAAATATCTACAATTATGGCAAATTTAATTTACAGTATGCTTTAGTTTTGTGGATTTTGATTAGCTTTATACGGTTATCGAAAATCTTTGCAAAAAATTCAACAAAGCACACACTGCTCGAACTTTAAAAACCCTGTACATGCAGTACTGTGTTACAAATAATCGCCATAAAGCAGAGGATGCTTTGGTTTTTTGCTTTTAAAAGGGGTGTCAGTGTCTTAAGGCTTACAACAACATCAACAACAACCCTTTCGCTCCAACGCTTTGGGGTAATTAATTATTTTCAAATTAATGGCAAATTATTTAAGTTTAGAATTAGTAGAAAAGACGTGTTGTGCTGATATTCGGGAAAGTGTTAACCGGCAGAGGCCAAGGGTGGGTATGGGTGGTTAAGGATTGGCAAAAACGTCGTTAGGCAAATGTAGCATAAACGTTTATGTATATGAGTATATGTACATGTGCATGCGTTGTTTTAAGTACGACTTAACTTGTGTAATTAAATGTGTCAAGGGTTGAAAATAATTATATCCGTCTTATTAAAATATACCAGAGTTCTGCATGAATATTTACGCATATCTACAAATAAACGTTCGCTAAAATTGTGTAAATTTGTATATGGGCTTAAATTGAAGTATATAGGCATTAAAAGTTTCTTTTTGCCTAAGTTACATTTACGGTTTAACCGTTACGTTGATGCGGTTGGAGATCTTAGGGTGATCAAGTTGCGAACACAATAACCTATACCGCGCTTAAATTTATATCTTCCATTAACTGCGGATAATATGAACTCTTGCCTTTGATCCACCAACTATCTTCAGTATATTGTACTATATTATACATTAGCGGATTGTGAATAAGGTGCTGAAGACAATACTTCCATAACCTACTTGCGGAAAGGGTTATTTCGAGGCTGGTGGGCTGTCATAGCGCAGGTGCAGTGAGGAGATATTAGTTGCATTGTACCAGTTAAGCCGACAGCTCATTAGATTAATATATAATTTTAATTATATTGTATTTTAATAAATAAATAATAAAAATAATTGTACGAGTACATTAGTAGTTCTTGGAACAAAGTATGAGGCGTTCTCTGTCAAGTCAAAAAGTCACTCAGAAATCTATATTATCCAGTTTTCTTATCAATAATATAAGTATAAAAACAAATCCTTGCAGTATAGTTTTAGACCCACGCTACCTGTAGTTGCCACATTATCAAAATTTAAATTTTCGAGCCACTTAATTTTCAAATGTCAATAGCTTTTGAACGGTTTGCGCTATTACAAAAAGTTTGGTGGGTTTTTATGGGAATTTTCTGATATTTCAGATGGAGGTAGTAATTAATTTCAAGAAAAAAGAAAGTTATTTAAGTAACCTCCCTCCCTCCAAAGGGCATTTTGGGGCAGTAAGGCGTTGAACTGATCTACAAAACTGTGCTACAAAGATTTTTTATGCATACCCTATGATCAAAAAGTACAGGGAATGTTCAATTTAAACGAACCGCGCACGTGGTAAGCGGTCCATATTTTTTTCTTATGTTGGTAGGACTGCAAGACACACAATCTGTCACTATTTATCCGTTTTAAAGCGTTTGAGAGATGCTGTACGTCGCAAACGGCCGGAAATGTGGGCAAACAATTATTGGAATATGCATGATGATAACGCGTCATCGCATAGAGCACAAATTATACTGGATTATTTGACAAAACACAAAGTAAATACCATCGTGCCAGCACCGTATTCACCTTATATATGACTTCTTTGTATTTCCCAAGTTGAAGTTACCACTTCGTGGAAGGAGATTTCAGTCGATAGAGAAGCACAAAGAGAATGCGACGAA
Source organism: Anastrepha fraterculus (assembly GCA_037575425.1). Lineage (NCBI taxonomy): Eukaryota > Metazoa > Arthropoda > Insecta > Diptera > Tephritidae > Anastrepha > Anastrepha fraterculus. The sequence goes on along the minus strand of JAYXIM010055686.1, from coordinate 105,552 downwards.
GGAGCTGAAGGCCATCCCTTCGTCGGCCTACCAGGGGTGCATGGAGGACTGGGTTGAGCGTTGGCACATGTGTGTTGCTTCAGACGGGTCATATTTTGAAGGAGATAAAATAAATTTGCCTGAAATTTATCTATGTCTTGTTTTATTTAAACACTTTCTGATCATAGAGTATATTTTGTTAGGGAGAATCGAGAACTCTAATTAGTTGAAAGGCATCAAAATACTGTAGAAACGTTGGATGAAGTTAGATAAATAAATAATAAATGTTTGATAACTTCATTTAATCTTAGAAACCAAAAACAAAAAAAAAACACAAACAAAAAAAATTTGGTATTCTAAGTAAATATAGTAGTATGACAAATTGAAATTAGAAAAAATATTTAGTACAAATATTATGAAATAAATGGAATACAAATGGATTGGTTTGCAATTTTATTTAATCAATTGATGCAGATGATGAATGAGAGCTACAATCAGTTTTATAAATAAATGAAGTGAAAAATTAAGTCAAAATTTTTATTCATCGGTTTCAGTATTATTAGAGTAAACATTTTTTTTCAGTCTGGACTTATGGAATAGGGTGCAGCATCAAATTCAAATTTGGAATGTTACGAATGCCCAAATTTATCGCGACTTAAAAATTCGTTTTAATAAAGGAGGAGAGAAGCAATTTAACCAAAAAATGCCGAGATCGTCTTCAATCACACCCAAATGAACTGGCCATCTAATCTCATGTCACCATTTGATCTCTTTTGAAGGTTAAAATAGAAAACACCGATCCACCTCATCTAAGAGCTACCTTTAAAATGTTAAATTTGTTTACTAGAAAGAAAATATACCTTGAGTGCTTAAATCAATGTGACTTTTTAAATTAATTCAAATATTTGTAAAGGTCTTCTATGAGTTATAATTATAGACAGAATACAAAATAAAGTTTACATAAAAAAAATTCTTTATTTGAGTATTACGAAGGTGGCCACCGTCTTGGTTTTTGCGTGACTATCATTCCGAGACGCCCTGGTTTAAATCACACAACGGTCATCTAACACCAAAATGATAGAAAAGGTTTTCCCAATAGTGGTCGCCCCTATTTCTCCACTTTTGGTACGCATACCACAAGGTGGAAAATAATCTCGGCCAAGCAACCAACAAAGGTAGATATATATTAGTAGACAATAAGAAATTTCATCGCCAAGCCTTGGCGAACGTTCCTTACTCTCACTGAAAGCAAGTTTATGGATATCTCACTAATGTTTAGTCATATCCGGATGAGAGAGACACCGCGAACAAATATCGCTTTGAAAAGTTGTGTGAGTACTTCACCCAAAATGAGTGAACCTAAGAATTCTCAAAAGGAATATGGAAAAATTACAGTTACTTGGTTAAAGTGCAGGAATATACAGTTTCCATAATAAGATTGGCACTAGCAAATCCAGCTCAGCCATGCTGGACTATAAACATGGTTGTCGATAGTATCAGATTCCAGCCTAAAAAACTTAAGTGTGAATAAGTGTGTTCTTCAATAAAATCAGTTTTGGACGTATAATCTAATTGTAGGATTATAATAAATCAAAGAGAAGGAAAACTATTTATCTGGTAGAAAACGCGAAGCTCCTGGTGAACATAAGTTGTATTACTAGAAATTTTGCAACACTTTAGATTTGTTTCTTAATGAAAATTTTATACACTATGGAAAAACAAAACTTTAATATACGTTTTGACGATTTCTACGCGATAAATGCAAGTTTAGTTTTGAGCTAAAATGCTAAGTATTTCGAATTGATCCTCTCTAAATCTACACTTGTTGGTTGAAAATTTAATTTCTAGTAAGTTTTAGTATATGCTCGTCTGTAAATTTATTTAACTGCTTATCAATGGATTTTAAGCTCTCATATAAATACTCGCACTCATATAGTCATGTAGTAAGAGTGAGCACAGGTAAGCTGCGATGTTCAGATGCGTAAAAATTGCTTTATTCTGAAGGCTCTTAATTTTGCATACTTAATGAAAATGGCTTTAGATAAGCAATTTAAGGCTTTACGTGTCTATGTACGTTATAATACAAGTGAATTCGAGTGTATTCATCGTTTGAAGACAAATGTTCGTAGCCTACGTAACTGCTTCTTGCGTGAATGATACGCAACATACGTAGCGAGTATCGCTGGCTATTAATCTGGCATATGCACAATGGTCAGAATGCTACTTAGGATAAGTGAACAAGCGTAACGAACGTATGTAGCTCAAGTGGTTTGGAGTTAAGCTACACCTTGTTGCGATTCAACGAACGGTGCGTAATTGCAGCTAATACAAGCAGTAAATATTCAATTGCTTACTTCGTCTTCCACATACGCACTAAGCCCTCACAAGCCTTTCCTCATCATCTAACAGGCCCACAAACCGGATGTTGAATAGATTTACATAGAGTGCTCGTATACGCAATGGTATGCATGACCTTTGACATGCTCCATTGCGCGCATTATTGCCGCATACTGACCTCACAGCAGTAAATATACATACATACATACATAAATGCGACAGGGTAAGAGTGTGGGGATGTGTTTGCTACCGTTTTAATTTATTGCAATCGACCTCAATCAGCATGTGCTTTGTAATTTAATTTTGCTACTTTATACGCAGCAACAACAACAACAATAGCAACAAAGATATTGGCAGCTGTATTTATGGTCCGCATAGGTGGCGGAGTACAATACATCCGCTTTTTCGGCCTACTGCATTCGATTAAATCGGCAATGCGAATATCCAAATGCACTTCGATTTTCGAAGCAGACATTCCAGCGGCATGGTAAGGGGCAGGAGCGCCTTTCACGCGAACGCCATGCTTTAACACAGGTGGACGTAATATTCCATATCATATAGTATGAAGATTTGGGGCACTTATGCATTTGTATTGGTACGGATGTTCCGCATTACGCTTTAGCGCTTGCATTGATGAATGTTGCTGTGCTTCCGGTTTACTTCCACTGGACTTATACGCGTTTGCGTAAGCGCGGGCGGCTGCTTTTTCCATTTCCTTCGCGTGCGGTGCGTTCCGGTCTCGATTTTTCAGGCTCTTTTTTTCTATTTGGCTCATTTGCATATGTGCTCGGGGGCGTAACTTATTTTGCACCTCGCACAGGCGAACTTACACTCAGACTAATAATCGTGGACTAATATGTTTTCTAATCTACTTTCTAATTCTTTATTCGCGTTTGGTGAGCTAAGGTTTTCAAGCGATTGGCTAGTAAGATAGCTATTGCTAGGTCAGTGCGCATTTCACACCTTAGACAATGGAGTGATTTATTTAATAAAGTTCCCCATTACCATATGTACATATGTACATTGGAAATTTATATACATTTTTTTGTTTATTAGGGTATCCAGTCGCGCACAAGTCGCGGCATTCGAGCAGGTCCTGCAATTCACTTTTGAGTGAACTTCACCTCGAGTGAATTTCAATGCAAGTGACATAACCTTTCAATCAAAGTCACCTGCCTGACCATATGTATTAACTTTAAAATATTGCTTGAGTTCTACATAATTTTGGGTACTAAAATTATTCGTTATTTAGCGCTGTTTAAATCGGCAGAAAGATGAAAATCACTTTGTTTTGAGTGGTTTCTCAACTTCTCATTGTACTTATACATGAGAAAGGAGCAAAGTCAATGAATAAAAAGAGTAAAAATAGTAAAAATAGTAACCTAACGCAGGTTAGGTTAAGTAGTGCTGTCTGATCTGCAAAAAGATGTCACTTAAATATCTAGGCTCCATTGTGTAACCAGTGTGAAGATATTATTTGCGTAGTTCTTAATGCACATCATTTTGACAGTTTTGCACGAGGTTGAGTGTTCACATATCGATTGCGTTTCCAGTGCTAGTTCCTCATTCAGTTCCGTTTTCAGAAAGGAGAGTGATTAGTATATGCCTGATTTGCGCAATCTTAGCAAATGAATACTTGCCTTAGCGAGCTCATCGGCCCTCTCATTGCCTTCTATTCCTTTGGGTCCTGATATCCATTAAATACTGGCCTGCCCATTTCCGCAAAGTACATCCATTTTGGAGCTGCATTGTTGAATACATTCCGAGTTGGTCCAAGGAGAAATAATTGCTTTATTAGCCGCTTGGCTATCACTGAAAATTTTGTTCCGAGTATGAAGAGGAGTTAGTTCCAGATCCAATTCAGCAAATTTACTACAATATTTAGGGAGTCTGAAAGACCTATGGAGATCGAATTGCGGACAAAAGATAGTCGCTCTACTACATCCGCCATTTTGGCTCTACCTGTAAAGAAATTGTACGAATCGTATGTGTATTCTAGACGTTTCTGCCATACGTTTTGATCTATAATGACGCTAGGTTTTTTGCCAAATTTAACTTGTGGTATTACGTAGTCTGACCTTCCGTTTGAATCCAGAATGTTGCTGTGAGCAGAGAGCCTCTGCGAGAATTCAACACATATTTTGGTTGAGTTTCTTACTACTAGTTTTATTGGATTCCAGTTGAGAACTAACTATTTCTATTGATGCTGTTGGAGTCGTGCTCATAGCGCCGGTTACACATGTTCCTGCAATCCGCACGCTTTCCAATCTTTTAATCCATAAATTAAACACCGTTTATTCAATGAGATTCCAACAAACCGACAATTTGCTATTTAACTTGTTTGATTTTTAAAATAATTTGCTAAAATCAGGCCGGCTATAAAGATATGCAAAGCACGATTGCTCTCTATAGCAACGGGCATTGGCTTGCCTAAGAGAGATGAGAGCTATTTTTTGAATAAAAATGTAAATCGTAGTGATGTACGACTGGTCTATTTAGCTCCTTCCAGTTTTGATAAGTTTTGTCTTTTCTTCTTTAAAAAAACTTCAGTCAAATACTACTTTTTGGCGGCCTTTAATGCGTAAGAACTTAATTTTGATAATCCTATTATAAATACAAGCTATTATTTTTATATATTTTATTTAATGTTGTACAAATCACTACCGAATTTTTAAAATCTCACACATTTTTTGAATAACCTAATGCTTGCACTGAAACAGAATGCGTATACAAAACTATAGGTAAAACATGCATATACTTACTTATAAAAGAATGTACATATGTGTACATATGTTTATGATACTATCAGTGCTAAACAATCTTGACTGCGTTTTTCATACGTTTTTAAGTTGTCGGATTGTATGTAATTAAGCTGGACAGCCCATTTTTCGCACGCACGCATTTGATTTGCACTCAAGCAAATATGGACAACACGCTTGCTTAGAACGCACCTTCGAAGCACACATTTGCCCCTTCGCATACACCTACCTATGTATGTTTGTATTTATAAGTTACTGTCTGCTGTGGCATCTACTAATTGCGTACGAAAATTATTCGTACTTGCACACTCCTTCTCTTCCAAACACTTCCCATGCTTACAATTAGATTCAAGTCTAACTATTAATCGATGTGAGCGCCACTGACCGGATGCCAAAAGCTCCAACACATGACGTGTGCGTTTAAATTAGAATTAACTTCCTTGCTGTTGCTTATGTATTTGTAAATATGAGATATATGTACATACGTGTGCGTAAATATGAAAATGAATATTAGTAAATGAGTATGTGTAAGTATGTGCACGCGCAGTTAAAGTTGGGACATATTTGTAATCGGCTGGTGAAGTATTGACGTAGAGAAGGAATGCAGTACCGCCTTCTGCCGATTATTAATTTAGCCCCAATTTGTTATGTGTCGTGTTTGTAGATCCAACTATAGGTGAAACGTCGCTAACTATGGGGACATTGAGATTTAATCATGGGGGATTACAAGTACGCAGGGCGAATGGAAATTTTAAAAGTTTATTTAGGGTTATTCCGATTTCACGTCATCGAATTTTTTCTTGGGGTTCTTTTAAAATAATGGTGTATGTCAATAACTCAAAACGGCAATTATTTCACTCTATAACACTCGTATAGCGTAGGAACTCTTGAGTAAGGAGACACTATCTGTTTGACTCACGACGATATCGGACGGGCACAAGTCGGTACTAAGAAATTTGATATCGTATTCTTCCAATGTTCCTTTTTCTTCAAAAAGCGGACCAATTGAGTCTATAGATGACATAAAACCTCCATATGTCAAAAGGAAAGGACACTGGAGCTAATTGTGGTCAATATACATAAACGCGTAACAGAAAGAGATATGAGAAGACGAGCGTATAGCAGGAAACTGGCTACAAATATGGTGGATCCAGGCGTGAGTGAATAGAACTGGTCCACTTCATGGACGCGCTTCGGACCCTCTCGCAATAATCCAGAAAGTAGTTCCGGGAAGGGAGTCTCGCCAGAAGAGGAGGGGGGATTGTTTTAGTGGCCACATCACTCAACGCACTAGACGGCGGTGGCTGTAAGTGGGAAGACATTTTGAACCCTTGCTCATTCACCATAAAAAAGGATCATCAACCTAATCTGAAAGATAACGTTAAATAAATGATCAAATCTGGCTATTAGATAACAATAGTAGCACTTTAAAAGAAGTGTGCATGCGTCAATGACTGTCATCTGTTTATTGTTAAGTTTCACATGAATTGTTTTTTTATTTCGCCAGAAAAACTTAGCACAAATAACTACCTTTAAATCTCAAACGAAGCTTGGAAAAGTTCCATTTTCACTGAGTTCCTGAACGTCAGACTCATTGTCACGTTCTTGCTGAATCTCGGAAAGAAAAATGAAAAAAGTGACCCGAAATGGGCACGGACAATCACGGATGCTCTCCGTGCAATACGCCGGCTCATTACACATTGTCTTTCAAGAGGTTTCTGGCCAAATATACCATCCCAATGCCAGATTATCTGCTCATTGCACCAAGCGATTTTTATCTGTTTCCAAATATGGAGTCTACTTATATACTAAAATGTTGTTTTTTAGTCAGTTAAGGTTTTGAAAGAAAGACGGTACGCGTCCTAGAGGGGCTAACAGAAGACTTCCAGCACTGATTCCACCAATAGATTTTACTGTACGGCCACTCTTATACCCTTTGCATATTGAAGGAAATATTTAGTAAGTAAAATGTCTTAGCGCGTCCGCTTAATAGCAATACTTCAAATGGCTTGCGTTGATTACTGGTCGTTCCTACCGTCTGGGAGTTAAACGTGTCGCGGCGTCAGCTGGAGCTACGAGTGTGTGGAGTGATAATATTTTTTTGCATCATATTGCTCAAATGAGTGCCTTGATAAAACATATTGCGTACAATTGGGTGTACATCTACTCGAACAGTAATATTGGCAAACTGTCCCCAAATGTGCACGTGTATCTTCGATTGATGGCATATAGTAGATGTGCATGCGGGTATACAAAGCCGTAGTCAGTAACTTTTTTCGGAGGGGGTTGGGGCTGCTAACAATCACAAATATATTTTCCAATTTTATTTCGGAATGCCAGGCTGTGATTTCGCAAATATTTTTCTCTGGGCCCATGTTCTTTTTTTAATTTATTTTATTCGAAATGTCTTCTTTATAACAAAAGTATGTATGTTTCCATCAATGCTTTCTCGGTTTATTTCACGATGAAATTTGCATATGTAGTTATTCTTCCAATGGTTTCAAACTGATTTCTGACTAATCTTCAATTTCTGGACGCGGTGCCACCATATAATTTTCTATGGCATGGATATTTTGATTTTATCCGTCCTTAACTTGTATATTCTTATGTTTTATATCCGTACAACAATTTTTGAAATAACTTTTCGTTACCTCGTAGTAGGTTGTTGCACAGCAACAATAAAATTCGTGTGGAGCCATGCAATGGTAAGTAGCTACAACGCTAATAAACGTGAGCCTGCCTGTATTATTCAACATTTCTTGTATACTCTCACTGCCAACTGTATTTTCGTCGCCACCGGTATTAAGTTCGACCGACCAAACAAAAATAAAAATAAATAAATAGCAAGCTCGGTAACTAAAAATATCACAGCAAAAAATTAGCAAAAGACAGCAACAAATGAAGGAGATGAAAGATAAATAACATTGAAATAGTAGCGATGTGGCGTCATGACATAATGGCGGCGCCAAAAAAATCACCATTGATTTTAACCAACTCATTAATTAAACGAGTTTTTTGGTATAATGTATGTAGGAGTCAACAATGGAGGGCTAAAAGCAACAGCGATAGCAGCAGAAAAGTTTACTGTTACATAAAAAAAAACATTCAAATAGGATGCCATAACTTCAAATGGCGACACTGACAGATGGATGGAAAAACTAACTAAGCCATAACAACAACGACAGCGATAGAGATATATCGAAAACAAAAATCACAAAAACAGAAAAATTGCGGCCTAGCAGTGAGAGTACAGGAAGGAGTTTTTTGAAATATGTACGCTCTATTCGTACCCGAAATGGAATTTTGTCATTTTATTTGTACTGCAAAAATCAGCTACATATTTCTGATATTTTTCGGCACTTCACCCCTCTTGCCAAGGCAATTTCGTGCTTCAGAACACAAAACTGCTAGTTAGGGTAAATAAAACAAAGGACAAGTATGAAAAAGAAAATAAATAGTGGGAAGCCACGAATCTTGTTTGTGGAAAAGTTCCACGAGATACGAAAAAACTTAACTTAGGTAATGATTTTATTTTGAAAGATGTGTGCACTAGAGCTCTCAGATTATCGATAGTGTTGGATAGTTGTTGTATAGACTAGCGATATTATCGAAAAAATAAAGCAATGAATTATTTTGACTGTAAGCGCTTATATATAAAAGGTATGTACCTACGGTAAGCCAAATCTCATCTAAATTTGTTTAAGAAAAATTAGCGCGTCAACGGTTTTAGACTCCAACTTCGACCAGCGGCTATTTATAATTAAACCCGCCTTGCTCAAAATTCGTTTAAACTGGTCTAAAATCGGCAGTGACTGTAATTGACTTCCCGTTGCCTTGGATAAAAAACGTAAACAAATTGCGGTCATAACCAATTCAATACAGAAGATGAAACCGTTTGAATTTTTACTTTCAGATAATTCGTTTTCGAGATATGATGGCATCCAACTACGAATCAGCTAAAATTTAGCAGCCATTTTGAAAGCCACCATTTGAAAAAAAAAAATTTTTTTTAAGCAATTTAATATTTGTTTTTTCACATGTAAAAAATTGATTAATAAATATATTTTGTACTATGAATAAAGTTTATTTAAAAATATGCACACAAATCAAGGGTAACCTGGCCTTAAGCATAAAATATAATGAATCATTGTACTTTGAATCCTATTTTGAATTAATATCATGAAATACGAACTTTGGCAAACCATATTTTGTGCATCAGTCGATCATCTCTTGCCGGGTTTGTTGCCTGTATGTGTGTATGTAGGTATATTTTAGCATAGTTACTAAAAAAATTCACATGTGAAATACCACAAATTTTAATAAAGTTGGTAATCTAGATCGACCGAGCACTTTCCACATTATTACTTTCACTATAACCCTAAAATTCACAAAAGAATAAAAAAGCGACCTGAGTTGTGGAAGAACAAGTCCTGAGTTTTCTACGAAGACATAACTCCGACTCATCCCCCATTGTATATTAGAGATTTCTAGCTAAGTACAGTTTATGTCAAAAAAAGGAACCACGATTATTCATTAAGTAGGATAAATATATACATTTTTTCTTTCCTGAAAGTATGTACAAAACTACGAGTCACAATTACTCAATAAGCCGTATAGTCTTCATCGTTGTCGAGTATAGCCAGGCATCTTCTCACCAGCATCATCTAGCTTGCGAAAAGAGGACCACATTTTGCGAACTTGACGCACGAGTTGCTCTAAATCGTGGGCTGGCTTTCCGGCGAGATGCGTTTTCATAATTCCCCACACATTTTTAATGGTGTTAACGTCTGGTGACTGGGAAAGCAAGTCCATTACTGTGACGCCTTTTTTTTGTTTATTTGTTTCTCAACGTGTTTTTCTGAGAGCATTGGTTTGGATGGTATGGGACGGTAGGATATGTTCTCCTCCTTCAGTCGTCATTCGATGGTGTTGATAGTCACATCTATTCCCTTCTTAGGAAGAACTGATCGTGCTTGGCGTAGTCACAAAGAATGGTCCCGTTTAAATAGTTGGACGATCACTTTATCGTGCTTTTTTGTCGTCACTCGCTTCAAGCCGCGCTCGGAAAAGTCATCAACATTTTTGTACACTTCACATCGCTGATTCCACATCATAACAAACTTTTTTCATTTTTTAATCCCAGGCACCCGCGTCGTAAGATAATTTCTCCCCTTTCGAATGCGTGCATAAAAATACCGCCTCGAAACGCTTCCCGTACTGCTCACTCATTTTTGTTTGTTTCCGCAAACGCGAAAAGTTCCGAACGACACTAACCTGAGTTAGCACTTGAGTGGGACTATTACGCAGCAAAAAGCAGAACGAAATATAACTTGAAATTACAAGAACTGAGCACAGACTGTACAAGCAAAATAAGTCACTAGCGGTAGGCCAAATACGAGTTCACGGTAGAATCCTAACAGGAATGTGGGACGTTGTAAGATAGGTCGAATCCATCCATGTGTACACAGAGAGCTCAAAGCTCGAGGGTAGGGTGGGCGGAGATGCATATAACGAACATCTCTTTTAACTTTCGGCCCGCCGACTTCTGCAAATAAACTGATGGCAATAATTAAGACCGGGACACTGGTACAGTGTGATGCGATATCTGGAAATCATATCTATATACAGACAGCTATAAATTCCTTCACAACAGTCGACATTGTAGCCATGAAATGTTGCAGATTTTTAACGAAATAGCTGAGTTATTTCTCTAAATGCAACAAGGGTTTCTGTTCATCACAATATCTAGTGGACTTGTCACCAAACTGGGAACAGAGTGAGTACACAGGCCATGACATTGGTATACCTTTTAAAAATAACGATGACGTCACGAACTCATCTGTAGCATCGCCATAGAATTGTCGACTCTCCACGCTAAACGCGCAGAATCTCTGCTAAGCCAAAATAAGCATAGTCTTATCACACCAATATCTGTTATAACGGGGCACTGACTAATAGACAGATACGCTAACATGCAGCAACTTCCTAGATGAGGAAGAAGATACGATTTTGCCGCTTCCCTACCTCTCCTCACTCTCTATCCAGACTTACATATATTCCACCTTTTAGATAGCCAATTCTTCAATGAGTTGTAAGATCTTACTACGGTGAAAGTCAGGGACCATCTAAAGTTTCTGAACTGTTCAGTTTTTTTCGGTTTTAGGAGAGATAATGACAAGTTTCCCATTCGATGTCACAATGGGCTGCCAGTTTGCGTATGTTCCATAGTGGCAAACAACAAACCTAACGGAAGTACAGCATTCCAACGATAAACCATCTGAATTATTCGAGAAATTTGGCGTCGTGCATCTTCCGCATATTGTCTGATACATATACATGTACATACATAAAAATATTTAAAGAACCGAAATTTGAGTTCGCTGAAGTTGAGAAAGAAAAACCGGCTCACATGCTGGAGGATATGAGAGAAGAAGACTTCCAGCGCTGTTTCGAGCTATGCAAGATTCTTAAACAAAGGATGTACACGCCAATATACTTATACATATACATATATATACTGGTACCTACAGAACAAGCAACCTTGAAAAATATATACCTATATATACATATATATAATTTCTTTCGGGCCAACCCTTGACATCAATCGAAATATATAGTAAAGTAGAGTATTTAGTGCAATATGTTCCCAAAGGAAATATTTCATATCCAAAATATGCATGAAGGGGTTACACTGTGTTATGTTACCGCCGTATTCTTATAGGCTGTTAGTTGGTTCGAATCCTACCAATTTTTTGGAACTAGTGGGTTTTGTTACTGGTAAAATTGCTTTAAGGGGAACATAATTCAAAGTATCATAGTAAAATTTCAGATTGTAATTGAGATTATTCGTGCATCCGTATATTATATTTTATACTGTGAACATCACTAAGTACTGAATAGTATTTTAAAGCAGAAGTTCTCGGGATAAAGGAAGCTTGCAAGATAATCAAAAATCATCCACAACAACTATCAAGCAGCCATCTCAGCTTTAAAGTCATCTGCATCCAATTCAAAAAATGTCAGACAACTCAAAGAAGAACTTAATGCTTTAGCGCGCACGACAGACCCCACTTTCATCTGGCTACCTGGCTGGAACATAGAATGAAATGAAAAAGCTGATGAACTGGCAACTATAACCCCCTGTATAGGATGCCGAAGTGGTAGACATAGGATGTCTCCAAGGCGTGCCCAAAAGGGAGACCTTATCGCTATTCCAGAAGCAGGCCGTTGACAAATGGACTAACGCGGATACCTGCAAAATAACTAAACAAACGTGGCCCAATTTCAACAAGTACAAAACTGGCGAAATGTTAAAAAAGCCACGTGTGGACAGATTCAGAACTACCCAAAACAATAACCGGCCACTGGCCTTTGGGAGACCATGCCCGGAAGATGGAGTGGCCGTACAACGATGGATGTAGAAACTGCAATCAAGAAGAATCTCAGGGAACTGTCTTTCACTATCTGTGTCAGGGCCCAAGTCAGGGTGCTCTACGACATAGAATGCTGGAGCAGTTCTCAATGGTTAACTTGAAAAAAATTGCAGAAAAGAAAAGAGACGACATATACAGATTCATAGTCAAATCAAGATGGTGCGACTAATAAAAAGTAGTGGCTCTACAAGTGATGTATCAAAATGGCAACTTTTGTGCTAATTAGGTCTGGGGTGTGTCACTCAGACAACATCTCCACCACCACCAGCTTATTTCCGGCTGCAAATTATCATCTGTTTTGAATAAAGCAAATCCTCATACTCGTTTTAAATAAATTGGGGTGTTGACTTGACGCGTTTTCTCATTTCTGATTTATGTAAATTACACACAACGGCAACTGTGTTAGATATGCGTAAGCTTATGTAAATAAGTATGTATGTATATATGTATCTTTGAAGATGCTCGTATATGGGTGTATGCACTTATAACGAAATTTATTTCTATCCCTATAAATCTTTGCCTATTGGCCATACAATTAAAGGTGGCCTAAGCTGCTCTGTAATTGGACGACCAGGATAAAAATCCGGCCAAGGATTATCATTTGAGCAATTTATTCTACTGTTACAACAACCACAAAATACATACATATGGTATGTGTAGATGAGCAGGTAGTTGATGGCACGTTTCCTTGAAGAAGCAATTAAATTAAATAAATTAAGCAACGTGCTCATTAACACCCAAGCAAAGATTCACGGAGATTGAATTTACAGACATTTTTATGTACACACAAACGCAAGTTCAATATATTCGTTTGTACAGATTTTAATTTAATTTGTTTAACACCGTCAGTGTGCCAAACTGTTGCGCCAAGCAGAGGGTTGAAATGGTTTATGAAAAGTTAAGTAGGTCGGCAGGATGGAAGTGTCTACGTTCTAATAAAAATCCTTTACTTTTGAAAGCTGTTTGGCGCTGCTTTCTTAAAAGGGGTAAGGTAAAGTGCATGATGGGGCGGTGGCAATGAAATATCTGGCGTTGTTCAGATGACAGTGATGGCAGGTAAACAACAACTTAAGCACATCACTGGTTGTCGACCTTAATCACTTGCCTGTCGCAAGCGACAAGACATGGCATTTTTCACAGTCGCCGTCAAAACCTTACGGATTTAAAGTCACTGTTACAAAATTGTACTCGTCACTCCCTCTCCTCTCCTTTTGTATGCTTTCATCTCAATCAGATTATTTTTCCATCCCCTGCGCTTGTTTGTTACAAGGGTAGTTCAATATGTCCTTAGACATTCTAAAGAATTGTACTTGCAGTGTTGAAAATTGTTGCAGTATTGGCTTTACAAATACTTTTATTTTAAATATTTAAGTATGTCAAAGGGAAATGCAATCAATGGGGTTAACCACCAAAAATATCAGCACTGAGTTTTATTACCTTCAACGTTTCTGCATACACATAAAAGAACACACTCTCATGTCTACCTACATAGTAAATAAATGAGTATACGCTTTTTCTACTACTTCTTACTCTTTAATAAGGGTTTAACTTTATTTCTTTCATCGAAGCCAGTTCCACTAAGTGGATGGGTCTTTAGCTTTCTGAACAAACGGGAAAATATATTTTTATACATTTTTAATTTGTCATATCTGCATTGAGGAGAATATCGCGGCAGATTTTTTCGTGCTCTTTAACGCTTTACATTTGAGCTTTCTACGTAAATCAGGAAAGAATGAAATAAAGATTAAAAATAGTACCAAATTGTTATATTGACCGAAATATTGGTAGATGTGGCTAGTGACTCCACCTCCATTTAGCGAACTGCCCAAATATTTAGCTTCAATTCTGCATTATTCGCATGCTGTTAAGTAGTTTCGCCAAAAAACTTTAAACCAAGGAGATTATAATTAAATTGTTTTATAGATACCAACAGTGACGCCTTTTGCAAATACTGCTTTACGTATGCAAAAATTTAGTAAAAAAAATTGCTGTCTCGTTTTATTTTGAGGACTTATCCACCGACCATTAACTACCTTTCATTTTCTTGCCGGAATTTTTCATCTATATATATATGTACATACTTAAATATATTTGTACGCACGTAGAAATAAATATATTACGATAGAATTTTATCGGAAACTATGAAGATAAAAACAATAAAACCAAAAGGAATCAAATTAACCCAAAAAAAACAACAATAATACCTTTAAATAGAATGCGCATAACACGTGGTGTGGCAACAACAGCAAAGGCAACACAATGTCAAAAAAAGTTAAAGCTGTGGTAAGCTGGAAACAACAGTTAAAAATATTCCAAGCCACACTCTTAGGCAATTCATCACATCCAACCTAAAATATAATAGTACAGGGGTCGGTTGCAAGCACTTAAGTAAAGATTTCAACAGCAGGAAATTCCTTCTTCTGTTAAGGATTGGCGATGACGGCGGGTGATAACAATGATGACACCGCAGACCACGATTGGGAATGGTTTCGACGAAGGCACTGTCAGTGGTGACATTAGTAATGTTTTTCGATACAATATATCGATTGCAACTATTTAAAGTAACAGTTTAGCACAACAACAAGAAAACGAAATTATCATTTTTATTGGTTCACAACACGCCCTAAAAATCAAATCAGGAACGCTGTAGGCTTATATGTATGTATCCCATTTAAAATCTTAACTCATAGGACACTTGAAGCCTCCTAATGAATTTTAGCACTTCCTTGGACTTATTATATCATATCACTAGTGGATTTATAGCTACACCTACGAGATGAGCTTCAGCCTCAAAAACGACAGAAACTTGTTTACTTACTGTCGTTTACTGTTGTTTACGTACTGTCTAAGGGCAATATTGCTCAAATAAAAGTAATATCAAATTAAATTAAAAAAATGAGTAAAACGACGAAAAGCAATACGAGTACAAATACTCATAAAAGCAACCACAACTACAACGATAACAATGATATGTCGGATGAATTGAGCGCGTACAGCTCGGAGGAAGACGAGGTGACATCACGAAAATCGCGAAAAATACAGCCAACTACTGCTGCGGATTACGAGGATGGGGGCGGAATGTAAAAATGTAAATTAATTCCTGTGCAAGTAAATTACAAGTGATATTTTCATATTTGAGCCGTAAGCCCTGGCAGCTAGTGCTCCTTTTTTTTATTGTAAAATAATAATTTATTGTTATTTTCCATATATTAAATTAATTAATTAATTAAAAGTAAAATAATCAAATTTCTGCGTATGTACGTATTGATTCAGAAAAAAATGTATTGGATTTCTGCGATCCTAAAAATGACAAAAATGAATTTCAAAAATTTATCTAAGTCTGAGATATTCAATCGTAAATAAGAGATTCGAGGTGTGTTCAAAAAATAAGGTGAATTTTCGTTTTTCTCAAAAAGGATTTATTTATTCATCAATTTTTATTTCCTTCAGCTCCGAAATGCACTTTTCGGGACGTACCAGAGCTCTCTCAGCGGTTCAGTTTTTACCTCCTCAATCGTCGCAAAACGCCGTTCATAATATTTTTTCCGCAATTCCGGGCCTTTTTTCGTATTGCTTCACGCAAACGGCGCATAATTTCAAGGTTATACTTTTTATTTACCGTACGACCTTGTGGTAAGATCGCCTGATGCAGTACGCCATGGTATTTGGAGAAAACAGTGAGCAAAACCTTGGCATTTGCTCGTACTTGACGAAAGCATTTTTATATCTAGTTAAAATTTCTAAGTAGTGGAGTACTCTGTTTGCTAGGGAGCCAGAAGTAACACCGGTAGGAACGCCAACCATGAAATCCAACTCAGAAAGCGATACTTTGCACTAAGTAGGCGTTTAATAAATATATAAATAACAGGTGGCGCTAAAGTAATCCTCCTATCAGAAAATGCTATTATTATTATTATTATTACAAACTAAAGCTTATAATTAAAATTATAAGCCTAGTTAGCTATGGCTGCTAAAAGCAATTTCATCGAGGTGGAGCCGCGTTTATACCTTTTAGACACACCAGGTACCTGCGTCCAGGTTCCTCTCTTAATTGCGTATTGGGGTTATACACTATCGATAGCGTCCATTAGTTTGTCACCAATAGGGCATTGGAAAATTGCAATATCGTTACTCGATATCGACTTATCGTATGTTTGGGTTCGTCTTGAGGCTTTACCTCACGCGTTCGTGCTTGTCGTCTCTTCGTTAGTACAGTCATCCCCACAGGAGATCTGTTTCAAAATGGCTACTTTGGGTCACGCATCTAGGCCTCCCTTGGGTGTTCTATATCGGTCGCATTCGCTTTGCTTCCGCTTTGCGCTTCCATTCTAAGTTGCCCAGTTTTATTAATATCCTTGCTGCAAACTGTTTTACAGCTTCCCATTCCTCGTTCAATATAAGAGCTAGGGAATGCTACAATGCAGAAATTTACGCCTCATCGAGGAAATTTATTTGAAAATCGGTGTACAGGAAAAAGTGTGCATATGAACGCTCATGATTCACAACTTTTTGGTGGCCCACGTCAATCTAATATTCTATGCTCTTAAAAGTCATTAGAATGAACTTTAAGTCATTACTTTGAAATACATTGAGTGTTGGTTACGTCGAAAGCATGCCCCGAAAAAATGTACAAAAACATGCCATAAAATTTTACAGCCAATGATAGTTTCATTAATTTTTTTTTGTGTTTTCTTTTTGAAAAAAGTTCAATGCCTCTAAAAACCACCCGTTATAAAAATGCAGCCGTACCTACATATATCACAGTCCATTTATTTCTTCATTTACATTACAAAGATATTCTATCAGACCGACATAGCACGTGGCAACGGTAAATCTCCATCACCACCGACCAATAAAAACCAGCGTAGAAACACCACCCCCTTCAGCGTCCATGCAAGCGAAGCTGTTAGTTGTAAATACATATGTATAAGTACATATAACATATGACATCATCATAAAAATGGACGCGCAAAAATATTTTTGTGATTTGGTATTTACTGCTATGCATGTACGTATGTATGTACTTCCATAAAAGATATAGACAGGAATTGGTAGTAACAACAAATGAAGTGATATTGGCAAATTAAAGGAAGCACCAAAGTACATAACAAATCGACGCTCGTATCCGTATGAAAAAGCAAGAAGTCAATACGAACTATTCAGCAGCGGCGAAGGCATTCATGATTTTTCAGAGACCAAGCGGTTTTCGGCCCCTTTTTATTATTAATTTCTTCCTAACGGCGAGAAAAGTTTCACTCAGTAATAAAATATAGAAAATTTAATTGTAAACTAGTAGTTCGAAACCTATTCGAAACAAAATTTTAAAATTTGAAACAGCTCTAATAATGTTCCCTTTAATGCCTTTTAAACTCTTGAAATCTGACAGAATATTAAGAATTAGAAAATCCCCTGGAAATTGTTGACTTATGTTTGGTAGGAGGGTTGAGAATATCGCTTTGAAACCCCGGTAATTGATTTTTAAACATTGACGCGACACATTCATCAATGTCTGGCCTCAATTAAACAGGATCCATACGAACTGTGACCTCCTGGCTGATGTTAGTAAAATGGACTTTGATAAACGATAAACGGGCAATTGCGAAATATCTCTGCTAAGCCACTAGCTGTGAATTTATTTTTGTAGTTAAAATGTTGCCCCTCCTTTAACAATCAGAATAGTATATTATATGTATATTAACATACACATATATACAATACGGCGGCCACCGTGGCCGAATGGGTTGGTGCGTGACTACCATTCGGAATTCAGAGAGAGAACGTCGGTTCGAATCTCGGTGAAAGATCAAAAATTAAGGAAAATGTTTTTCTAATAGCGGTCGCCCCTCGGCAGGCAATGGCAAAAATCTGAGTGTATTTCTGCCATGGAAAAGCTCCTCATAAAAATATCTGCCGTTCTGAGTCGGCTTGAAACTGTAGGTCCCTCTATTTGTGGAACAACATCAAGACGCTCACCACAAATAGGAGGAGGAGCTCGGCCAAACACCCAAAACGGGTGTACGCGCCAATTATATATATATGTAATACATACAATACACGCATAAATAGATAAGAAAGCTCTAAAAATGTTGGCTTCCCCCTTTGTGATTTCAAATATTGCACCTCGATGTGTATAAGTGAATGAGGTAACGGGAACGGATGGTTAATAAACATGAATTGCGTTTTCTTGGACGATTTTTCTTCGGCTCTCTTTGTTGTATTACTAGCATTAGTATTATGATGCTTCTCCCCTTAGTCGCCTGCTCCGTCTGACTTCCCTGCTGTTCCACTGCTATTATCTTTGATTTGTTTTCACTAATTCCTTTATGTTTTAGTTTAGCAAATAGATGTGTTCATTAGGAAAGTCAAGATAGAAAATAAAATTGACTACTACTTTTGCGTTCGATTCCTTTCCTTCATTCGCTACCACTTCCCTACCATAGGCGAGTTTGTTTGCATTAAATAGATTTCATACAAAAGAATGCGTGTGCGCGCGTGGGTGCGCCGAAAACACTCTAAGATCTATCAAAAATGCGCCACAATCCAAATTTACTTCGCCGCCTTTGCTTAATATGCGATTGAAAAAATGAGGGCATCACACACTTCATCATTGTACAACCTCAAAATGCCAAAAAGCATTCCAAGTTTTCAAATTTTTCGCTTGTCACCGACGCATTACCGTTCATTGATTTTGCTGCGTTAAAGGCACGGCTCTGCTAATTGCCGTTGCCGGAGCAAATGCGTGTTTGGGCTCAATCAATTGATATCCGACAAGTTGGCAGAATTAAGAAAGCAACTTTTTGAAGGCTTGTCCAAAATAATTTCGCTGATAATGGCACACTGATAATCGAAAACGACGCATTCAAATGCAATTACCATCAGCGTAGAGAATGTCTGGAATAGGTAAAAGAGATGTCTTCGTATGCCGAAATAGCCACAAGTGGTGTTTTTTAGCTCAGTGGCTAATTAACTGAATATCATTGCTATATTGTGAGTGATTACAACCACACTAGAAATGAGGGTCGCGCAACAGGAATGTAGCCGACACCTAGCGGAATTATTTATCGCGCTTTGAACCGTGTGCGTGTCAATTTCCATTTGAAATTTTAATGTTGTGTTTTTGTATTTTTGAAAACTTATTTGGGCATAAACTTGATTAGTATATCGTAAACTTTGTATTTAGAAAACTAGTGTAGGTTTTAGCCCCGAAGGCATTGTTCAAGCGTCAAATTTAAAGTAGAAACTGTGTACTAATATTAACAAACTTGAATTGCGAAAATAAACATTACGTTTTAAGTGCGCTTTTGTTGCATGATTACACAGACAAATCTCCGCACAGTATTTGCGCTTATCTTCTTTAAATTCAGAGTTGCTATTCATTGCCGGCATACGCAATAAACACAGACGCATGGCGACGGGCTGTACCGGTGAACACCAGCCATGGCAACCGTCATTTTTGCGCCAGTTAATTCATTAGAGATATGATGGAGGAGAAAGCAGAGTGATGCAGCTGGATGGTAGGTCGCGCCATAAACACAAACCCCCAGAGATAACACCTTTTCCCAATAGTAGCGCACGTGTACAGAGACAGTGGTGGTAGTAGACAGTCGGTAGCATTGCAGGACGGCTTTGACGGCAGTTTTCCTTGTACATAGGCTCAATGTTGCGCGCATCCCTGGTCCGCCACTGCCGCAGATAAGGCGTTAATTATGCCGCCATTGCACAAATGTGCCACATTTAGCTGTCATAATTTTTGTTTCAATTCATCTGAAAAAAACGACTATAATTTGGCGGCATAATCAGCGTGGTAGCTGCATATACTATACAAAGTGGTGTGAGCGCTCAGGTCTTATTATAAAATATTCTCTCACTACATCTCGATTCGTCTCACCTGCTCCTCTTCCTGTCTAGTCGGCCTTTTATCATTTTTGTTGTTTTGTAGCTTGAACATTGTTTGAGCGCACTGAAGCAGTAGTAAAAAGTACAAACAAATGTCGGAAAATACCAATGTTGCTGTTTTATGTATGTAAATGTGGATCCATATACAGCGCTTCAGCATACAAGTACAAAGCAGGGATACGCGACAGCAATGGTCGCGGCTAACAAAGATAGCCATCGCTCAAATTTGCCGCGAACGCCTGACCCCAACTGCCGGTTTCGCCACATACGTGCATATAACCGTTATTATCTAGATTTGTGTGCTACACAAATCTGCAGTAACATTAATTTTGCAACTGTCGCTACCAAAGCAGTAGCAAAAACAACAAGTAGATCGACCTTCGGCAGTACTCTTGCTACGAATTCTCCGCCAGCCGCTGCAAAGAAGAGATTTGTTGCATGAAAATGACAGTTGGGGTAGGTTTGACAAAGCAACAGTAGCACAGCTACAATACTACGAATACGCAGACAGATTGAACAGTGGCAGAGGAAGTGATAAGTGTAAGCGTGCTCGTTCCACAAAGGCAATCCACAGTCGCTTGGCATAGCACAAGTAAGTATCTAAAGAAAGGTAGACGCGCGGCAAATGAGACGCTTGCTTAGCTGGTTGATGGCTTTTAGTAAAAAGAGGCAGCATAGGCAAGGATTATTGTTTCTCAGTCCCGTAGAGTGGTATACTCGCGAAGCTGGAGAGAATGCAGTGGTAAAGCTTTAGTATTAATTAATCGTTTTTGTACCCTTCGCTTAAAGAGCCACTTGCTTTTGATTCTTCACTAAAATTGTGATGCGCAGCCAGATAAAACAATAGTAAAGCTACAAATAAAATTGGTTCTGCCCGCACTCCGCGCAACAAGCTGCTCTTACTTAACTTATTTCCCAATTCAACTCGTTCATCATTTAAATCCAATGCTTTGAGGCAGCTTTAGATTCGAACTACTTTAATGAATTATTACTACATGAATAACAATAATTTCATAATAACTTTCCTTCAATAAAAACCCAGAAAAATAGCAGTACCCTTAAAAAATTATTTTTAAGACATTTATTTTTTTCCTATAAATCATACAATAGAAAATTTCAATAGCAGATGTGTAGGGATTATCTGAATAAATCAAGCAACTACGTAAGTAGATGCTTTCCATTTCATTTCAACCGGGCTATTCGGGTCATGTTCTTCGATTTCGATGTAACTCAAATATGTTGCTCTCTGGTCAAAATAATGAGACACGTATTTTTTTGTTCGCCCGAAAAAAATTGTTTCAAGATTTATCGGGAATTTTGTTTTCGGCACAAAATCGATTTTTTAAATATATAAGAAATTTTTTAATTGCTCATAACTTAGTCAAAAATGAACCGATTTTAATGATTCTGGGTTCAAAATGATCGTCATTACTTACCCGAGCGACTTCATGTACAAACAATAGCAAAAACGTAGTTGAAATTTTTTATTTTGCAAAAAAACAAAAAGTGCAAAATTTTTCGAAATTCAATATTTCAAACAGCGTATTTTTTTTTAACTTTTTCCAAATCAAAAGGACATCTCAATCTTCAATTGAGCTGAATGCCCAGTAGCTAAAATGAGTTGTTTTTCAGTAATGAATTTTTGGGTAAAAAACCTGTTTCGCACTTTTTGTTTTTTGCAAAATAAAAAATTTTCAACTACTTTTTTGCTATTGTTTGTACATGAAGTCGCTCATGTAAGTAATGACAATCATTTTGAACCCAGAATCATTAAAATCGGTACATTTTTGACTAAGTTATGAGCATTTAAAAAAAAAATTCTTATATAATGAAAAAAATCGATTTTGAGCCGAATAACAAAAGTGCCGATAAATCTTGAAAAAAAATATTTTTCTGGTGAACAAAAAAATATGTGTCTCATTATTTTGACCAGAGAGCAACATATTTGAGTTACATCGAAATCGAGAAACATGTCCGAGTAGCCCGGTTGAATTGAAATGGAAAGAATCAGTAACGGCTCTTTATTGGCGTCGTTCCGTTGCTAAGTGCATTATTGTCATAGCAATGCCTTCAGTTTCTTAAGGTTATACAAGGAATATTAATACAATTTTCCATAGATTTAGATAACAGTACATTTTTTTATTTTTTAATTATATATGGATACTTTTTTTTTAATTTTGAAGCGAAACACTGAACCACAGAATAACAAAAGCGATTCTGAAATTGAGAGCACGTGGAAGATCTTACACTGAAATATAAAATATTATTTCATGTTCAGGAAAAATTATTTCAAATGCAATCAAATTTGTGGAAAAGCCGGAAATAAGAGAAGGAAAACGAAAAACTCCCCTGCAAGACCTTCGCAGAATGGTAAGGTGCTCCAAAGAGAATCCCATGAAGTCAGCCATACAAATTAAAAACGAGGTGAACTTAAATGTTTCTGACATAACTGTACGTAGAGGACTATGGGAAGCTGGATAAGCGGCTTGCAGCTTTCGAAAAGAGCCAATCCTGTTACCAAACCGTTTGAAATTTGCGAGAAATACATGCTAGCTGGACAGCTGACATATGGCGTAATATTTTATGAACTGACGAGTCTAAAATAGTTTTTGTATGGCGACACGGGTTCACGACAATATCTTAGATGTCCACCTGACTCCGAAAATCAGCCACAATACACTCGAAAATCTATTACACATAGGAACTCAAAAATAATGGCATGGGGATGTTTCTCATATTATTGGGCAGGCACCATACACAAAATTGATGGCATAATGGACATAATGTTGCCGTGTTGCAGCGAAAAATGTCAATAGAATGAGTCTACCATCAGCATAATGATCCCAAACAAGTCAGAAGCTCAAGATTTGAATCCGCGCAAATAAAATTGAGGTCATGGAATGGCCAGCTATAGAAAGACTTAAAAAGAGATGTACACAATGATGGACTGAATAATAATCAACCACTTGGGAAATTGTTAAAGATGCGTGGCTGAAGATTCCAAAGCAAAGATGTGAGCAATTGGTGGACTCAATGCCCTGGTACTGCTATTTTCGTGTTCGCAACTGTACGTATACACAAGTCCTGATGTTTTTCACGTAATTAAAATTAACTTGTTCTATTTGTTTTTAATTTTCGGCTATGATTATCTTTCATCTATCTCCTATAAAAGTTAAGTGTTTTGTTTTTTTCGAATCGTTCACCAAAATATGCTGTAAAATTAAATACAACACAATTCTAAATATGTAGAAATATTATTTAACTACAATTAAATTCCTATAAAATCAAAAGCAAGAAAAAATTTAAATTGTAGCAGCAGTTGACAAGTACAATATCAGCAGTGGCGCCAGCGTTGTGGCAATGCATCAAAACTGCATCTTCTCTCTCTAGGGGCTGCGTAAAGTTCAACGATGTGAAAACAGAACTCAGCTGAGAGCTTTGCAAACTTCTTTGAGCAGACTTGCGTTCCGTCGGTAGACAGCATGCACTGGGGTGGGCAAAAAAATCGACGCATTCCCCTAATGAAGCTTTTAATATTAATTACAGCACGGCCTATTACAGAAAATGCCGAAACTACTGAATGCTTTCGAATGGTAAGGCAATAGAATGAGGCTCACAAATGTGCCTGTATACGAGTACAGCTTCAATGTAACTCAAAAATAAAAAATTTTACTGACTATTATCAACTTAAATTCGTATTTGAAAATAAAATATTCTAAGAAGGTCAGTCATAAGTCTAACATTTTTAGATCTATTTATATCTGATCATAAATGTCCAATAATAACATATGGTAAATCAAAAAAATTAAAGCAGCATCAAGTTTTCAAGGTCTTAATATCATAAAAAACTTGTGCATAGCTCGAACCTCTTATTTTACGCAGTCGTAGGCCGTAGTAATACGAGTATATGGAGTACATATATATTGTATTATGTACTCTATGTATGCTTGTTGAAAAATATCAATGAGTATTTGAAGTCTTCCTTTACGAATATTTAGAAAAACAGAATAATGTCATTCCTTTTATGATGCTGTTGGAGAGATTAGTCAACGACAAAGAACTTTAGTAGGCTTCTCAAAGTTATAATGTAAATAAATGCAAATTGCTGATATACAACATATCCCAGCTTCTCTATAATAACAACCAAGTTTATGAAGATTTCATGGAGTTTTTCTTCCATATTAATGATCATAACTACACTATCTAGGCGGGCACCGTAGCCGAATCGGTTGTGAGTGACTACCATTCTGTAGCGCCCGAGCTCGTATGCATAAGTTCATAGCGTTTTTACAGTTTCTTTTATTTTACAACGATTTGTTTGCTGTTTGGCAAAGGGTAAGTATTCATTCGATAGAACAATTTCTGCTCTACAGAGCTTTGCTTATTTTATTTTTTAGTTATTTAATTTTTTATGAGTTTTGCGGCTTAGAAACGGAATGTCCAGTAGGTAAAAATCATTATTTTCGACACCTGCTCTTCCAGGTCAAAAAGCTGCCGAAGTAGACCGGGACATTTGCGACGTGTATGGAGAAGGTGTCATAGGCGAGTGTACAGTACGGAAATTGTTTGCAAAATTCAAAAATGGCGACTTTGACGTCGATGACACGTCCCGCAGCGGAAGGCCTTCTGAATTCGATGAAGAACCTATCAAAACACTTTTAAAGGAAAACTTGGCGAACAGTCGTGAATTGGCAAGAAAATTAACTGCTCAATCACCTTCATTCAAAATTAGGAGTATGGGTACCTCACGAGCTTAACGAAAAAAACAAAGAAAGTCGCTTTCAAATTACTTCTCAGCATCACGCCCGCCATCGAGAAACACGCGAAAGGAGTGGATGGCTCCAGGGGATATGTCAAAGCCGAGAGACATAGCCGGATCTTCATCCAAAGAAGATTACGATATGTATTTGGTGGTACTGGGAGGGTATGGAGCACTGAGAAATGCTCGAAAAGAATGTCACGGTCAACAAGGAGCTCTACATTCGACTGAAAATACCTGATCGACATGGTTAAACCATACTCTTTCACGACAACGCCAAGCCCCATGTTGCACAAGTCGTCAAATCCGCATTCCAAGAGCTCGAATGGAAGGTGTTTCAGCATCCGCCGTATTCTCCGTACCTCGCACCGACCGGTTACCATCTTTTCCGCTCCCTGTCAAACCATATGAAGGGCGTTACCTTCGATAACAAAGAGGTCCTTAAAAACTGGTTCCACAACTTCTTTGACACCAAAACAGGCGATTTTTGGTGGAACGGCATCAACAAATTGGTCGAGAGGTGGGAAGAGGTTGTAAACAGCAACAGCGAATATATAAAAGCTTTCGGTAAAAACGCTACGAAAATAAATCCAAAATAAAAAGACTGAGCTAAAAAACAAAAAGTAACGACAGGAGCTCTGTACTCATAACTTCGACTTTATTTATTCAAAAAAGTCCCCTCTGGCATCGATACACGCTTTTTGGAAGAGTGTTTCAGGCCGTTGACCGGAATGGCCTTCAGGATGTTGGTACAAACCTTTTGGATGGTTTGGATGGTACGTTTTCCCTTCATGGCCAAATGCAATTTTCTGAATAGGTAGAAGTCGAATACGGTGATTTATTGATGTTTAAAATGAGATTTCTAGTCAAAAAATTAGTCACAAGAGTGGATCGATGAGATGGTGTATTATCAGGCAATAAGCACCAGCTTTCTCCTTTGCGAATTCGACGAATGCGATGCAGCAATCGTTTAAAACGCCAAGATAGAAAATTGCGTTGACGGTTTGGCCCGTATGCACGAACTCCTTGTGAGCAATTCCCGTGAAATCGTAAAAACAAATGAGCATCGACTTGATTTTTCACTTCTCTAAACGCGATTTTTTCGTTGGTTGCTTGTCTGGGGCCTTCCATTCGGTATCTTGACGCTCAGTTTCAGGTTAATGTTGGAAACACCACGTTTCATCACCAAGGAAGTTCTCGTATTTTCTCGCCTCTGTAATGAGGTCTTTCGAATGTTGAATTCTAAGTAATTTTTGGTCTTCAGTTAGCTTGTGCGGAATGAAATTGCACAGGCCTTTCGTAAGCCCAAATGATCAGTTGAAATGCATTAATCGATGTTGTGGAGATATTCAACTTTGATTCCATGAACTTCAACAATGATTTCGGCTCACTTTTGGTAAATTTACCAACAATTTCGAAGGAGTTTTCGGTGATTGATTATTTTTGGCGGCCCATATGTTCATTGTCATTTATGTTTTCACAATTATCTCTGAAACGTCAATCATCGTCATAAACTTTTTTCATCAAGTCAAATGTTTCGGTAAACGTTTTAACAATTTTAAACAAAATTTGATATTAGACTCATTTTTTTACCGATGACACAAACATACTGACAGTTTAGACGTAATAACTTCGCTTCCACTGAACCGAATGTCACCAAGCTTTCACTGAAAGTCAGCTAGGGATGTAACTTCCAACGCACTAATTCATTAAAAAGATGTTTTTGGTATTCTAGGACAATGGGTACAATATTTTATTACCCAATGACAGCACTGCTTAATTTAGCCAATTTAATAAGATGTCATATTTGCTTTTGAAATTTCAAAAGTAAAATGAGAATAATAGGTCACAAATAAGTAATAAAGCCACAAATAGGTAGGTTTGATTTATTTGACTATAATGGCACGTGCAATTTGTGAAGCATAATGCACAAATTGTAAATGGAAAGAATACCTCAGCGAACCCACAAGCACGGAAAAGGTTGTATGATGAAATTGCCCGGAACCTAAACTCAATGTACGGGCCTACAAAACCTCAGCAAAGTGTAAAATATGGGCAGAGCGCTTGCGTCTTACCTCCAATGTCGCAGGTAACAAAATTTACCAAGTAATAACGAACTTAGAATATGAACTACGAGAATACGTGAAATTTTGAAGATACGCGGAGAAGAATTATGAAAAGAAATCTGAAAACATATTGGCATTTAATTTGTAACACGTATTAAAAAACATATTTCTAGAAAAGGGAAATTCGTTACTTTTTTACTGAAAAGTAAATTTTAATACCAGAGTAAATTTAATTACAACTCTAGAAAAAACCTGTACCTACGTCAATACAGAAAAATACGTAACTCATTATCCGCTTCAAGGGTATTCTGCACATGCTGGGTCAATAAGTTTGTTAAAAAAAATCGTGTTTGCATGATAAAAGTTTTTTCTCTCGGTGCAAGTGTCTGAACCGTCAAAGTTTGCCAAGAATATGTAAATCAATGCATGCAAATCTATAATCTATAGCCTTCTTCGAAATGGAAGCAGCTGTGCTGATGCACTGAAAAGTAAAACATTTTGTTTTTTCCAACTATTGTACAAGTATTTGGGATTATTATTATTCACACATTTTGCAAGTAAATATGCGACATAGGTAGGAATATGTCTTGGATTTTACTCAATAAAGGCTACAAAAATTAACGTTGATTCGTGCATTACCGGCTGGTATTAAAGTTTTGGTATTGAAATGGGTATCTGTATTTATTACTGCCGGCAATACATACTCGGGCATGCATGCATAACACTTGTCATTGATGTTGCATGCGTCCTTGTTGCAACGTCAAGCTGCGCACAAGTACGTAGGTACACAATTGTTGCTGCAATGCTGTTTTAAAGTATTCTTTGGTTATTTTATGTTGTTGCTGTTTTTGCTTTTTTTTTGTATTTTTATTCTTATAGCCTGATGGTGTTGTGCGTGTAATTACAAATTCAAAACCAGTGAAAGGCGTGAATGTAACTGTCAGCAACACGAGCCAAGCCCGACATATGCGAGTAGACATAAACACCCAGCACGGAAAACATACGTAAAAGTCCCAATTCAAATTCAGAGCTAATTTGGCAAATGATAAAATAAATTTAAAAAAAAAAAGCGAAAATGAATGTGGAACACAATCCAAACAACGACGAAACACCCAACAAAGGAGGAACGCGTCAGTTATCTATTCTATACTAACATATATTTTGAGAGCCGTATTTTTCTGATCGTAAAGCTCGAGATTACCGATTTTTTTTCGAAATTTTGCTTATGGATTCGATGGGTTTCTAATTATCTTAAGCAAAAAATATTTCTTAACACGTTGAGCGCGGCGTCGATATTTCTGACATTTTCCTCCGGCCGGCAAAAAGCGGTCGCTCTCTAAGTATACGATAACATAATATCGGCGCTCAATTCCCTGTTCTTCTTTCACGAAGTAACCGGACAAAAAATATCAATAACGGAATTTCAAACACAATTGATAAATGGACTGGCACAGCGAGTATATAAACAAATTCCATTTCGGGAAGGGAAAAGTGTTCATAAATTACAGAAAAGGGACAGAGATGTCCACAAATTTCGGAAATACTGTCCCGGTTGTTATGGTGAAGTTTCAAGATGATTTGGATCTAAGAAAGCCAAAAACTTAACAAAAAAATTTCATATTATTACAGCCACACTTTTGCTTAGAATGCTCATTGAAAGTATATTTGACTACATTCATTTAAGTTGTATTTATCTTTTAACTTTAATAGTGTCGGTCCCCCGAAAAGTGAAACGACGGTCACGAGTAAATATTAGCGCCGGTTCCCAGAGACCGGAGTCGCGTGTTTATGTTACCATGAACTGGAACTCCAGGCCTTTGGAAATCCCATAGAATCTAACAAACACGCCCACATATCAGCGCTGCTTACCCTCTTCTTCTCTTCTTAATTGGCACGATAACCCAGCGCGATTTCGGCCGTTGCTCACCTGCAAATTATAAATGAGAGAGAACTACTATTTTTAGTGCCAAAGGACAAAGGAAAGTTTATGTATATACATAAGTGCTAACGCTAATTCTAGTATTGATTCTTACGTTAAATAACTCTTAACTTACGTTAAATAACTAATATGTACGGATCATAGAAGTTGCTTTCGATTCATCAACCATCTAGGGAGTGGGGAATAAAATAAAAAATATCCCTTGAATCAAGCTTTGCATATAATTCAACAGCAGTGTATTCTTTTCATTTTAGCCAAACGCTATGTAATAGCATTGCTTTTCAAAGTGTATCGCCTGAAAGTATGCAAATTGTTTCGATCCCGTCGTAAGACGGTAAAAAACAAGCATCCTGCTCCTCGCCACATGTCGCCCAAACTTTGACGTAATTTTATTGCTCTTCAAATCCTCCCGTCAAAAATATGCAAAATATAATTATAAATACTACTATTTATACTTAAGACCTAAGCGCCTTCGATTCGCTATGCGTTAGCGAGTGGCAAATAAATGTAGCAAGTGGCATTTCCAAAAGTTTTCGTCAAGCGAGCAAAGCCCAAACATAGGCAACAAAGTAGTGGCAAATCGAAGACGGCTGCTGTCTCTTGATTATCACAACTGTTGCTGCTTTCACATACAAATTTTTCGATTGACAACTAGCGGAATTCTCCAGCCAGTTTCGAAGTGGTGAATCGAAAGTGGGAAATGAAGCATTGAAAGGAATAGTGTTGAGTCATTTATGTAACCTCAAATGAGTATTTATATACACACTCAAACACTTATTTAATTACGTGTATAAACTTTGCTGCTGTGTTTAATTTTATGCCCACGCACTTCTGCCCCAGGGTTTTATAATTTTGTTCACATAAGGAATCGAGATTGACCTATGTATACCGAAAAGTGTTTCGAATGATGAGAGAAGTTGATTCAGCTTGTCCGTGTGCACGGTAACTGGAGCAAAAAATAAATATTTCAATTAAATTTTGTTGTTTGTTTGCTATCTTTGCCATTGGATATATAATATTAGTATTGAAAATGGGCGAAATCAGTGAATAACCACACCTACTTGCCTTATAATGGTAATTTTTCAAATAGGAAGAAGAAAATCGGAGAAGCGCCATTCAAGAGAACGCCAGGAAGAGAAAATTTTGAAAAATGGGCGTTGCCGCGCCCACTTTTGTATAAATTCGTGCATGTGAATAACGGCTTAAGAGAACTCATCCTAACTGGTATGTACATGTATTACTTCCCACCTTATTTGGATCCGCCGTAAATATTATTACATCGCCAACTCTTATATGTTGAGACTTAATTTTCTTTCGTCCGTCCAATGTTACAAGCTTTAACTGTCCATCGCATATGAGTTTGTTTGGTTCCAATAGCCAGCCCAAATTACATTTTACTATAGAGTTCGGGCCGGACCGAATTTAGATTTCCGTACTTGTTTTTTGGTTTCAATAATAAATCACACAAACTATGGCTGAACATTTTATTTAAAAAGTACTTTTGAGTGGCGTTGCCACTATTTTTGAATTCAAAAAGTATTAGCATTCCACATCGGTTGGTTGAAGACAAGCATTTTTACGGGCGCTTTAGTAACTAGTGGAACTATTGCGATAATATGCGCTCCACGAGGTATCCAAAGACGGTCAATTCGAAATCAAATGGATTTCTCCACAGGGTATGTATGCTTGCAGCTGCTCATATATATGCAGACAAAATCTTCGTCTGTATGTATCCGTCTACCTGTAGAGGTGACTATAGGATGGAGACGGGTAGGAGTATGGGGAATATACTTTTACAAGTACGGGCCTTGTTGAAATCGTCTTACAATGCCAGCAGCATTTTTTAACAAAATTTCTTTGGTGAATAACATGCAACATGACAGCAACTACAGTGTTAGCAATGCGTTTTACTCATTCATTCAGTCATCTATATACATATTTACTCATTCATTCATGCGCTTTTCCTTTTACATATGATGCGCCATTGCAATAAATTGTGGCGGATTTCTACAAGCTCCAAACCGAGCAATATCACTTCAGACAGACGACAACATTCAACATCCTCTAACTAACGATGGCATCCTGTTCTGTTATAATGTTAAAACGTGTGACACTGACGTCCAACGCGCTTGAGGAGAGGAGTAAGTGGAATTGGTTGTGTTATTGGAGGTGGCATATACTGCTGTAGCAGACAGACGGCACTACTCAAAGGTACCTGCAACTCTTCAATATAGGATGTAGGTGTAATTCTCATATCACTTATGCTTCTTTTAAGATGTGCCTAAAAGTAGACAACATTCATGACACCACCAGTCAGTCAGACAGCATGCATTCGCACCCACTCACTGCCTCGAATGATTCATTTGCTATACACCTCTGCGCACTTCTTTTTTCCAGACGAGATACCGAGTTGCTAGTAGCTTTGTAAGCGTAAGGCAATATGTTAAACGAACCGGAAACATGTATACTTTTTTCTAGTACGAGTACTTGTAGATATCAGTAAGCGCATAATAACAATAATAACAAAAGCAGTGAGGCAACAACAGCAAGGAATCATGAGCAACAAATGATATTTTTTCTTCAATTTACTTTTTTCACAAATGCTTTTCCTTGCTGCCTCGATGTTGGTTGGTTGGTGGGTTGTTTGGCAGGAACATTGCAGCGGACACTTAACAGCACAAAGGAGGGTCGCATTAGTGTACCAAAATCAGAATGCTTGCAAATATTTATACATACATACGAATAAGTACGTACATACGTATTCGCATTGAGGTGCATAGAGACGTCAAAAACAGGAGGTACCAACACAGGGCTTAAGCGAGTGAAGCATTGAAGTGTTTCAGGCTGCTGTAGTACTACAGTAACAACAACAATGATGCTACGCATAAGCGTCAGCAAGAATCCCATTGTACTTCCGTCCGCCTTTCTAAAATGTACAGAACTCGTCAATACGTTTAACTCTTCATAATAGATATACCTCGAGTCTTGGATGCCTTCCGAAAAAGATCGACCTTTGTTTTAGGGCTTAGCTTAATGGCAGGCGCTGTAGTTTGGCGCACAGTTATGTGTTTGCAAAAATGTACATATCTTTACAAAGAAGTAAAGTACTCCTCGGCGTCAAAGCTGTTCAGTTGAACGCGTCTATGCTCTACTTGAGCATGTCCGATATGTTGCAGCCACTCTCGTTGATAGTCAGGTAATGTCGGCGACATTTCACACCCCTAAAGGAAGCTCAGAAAGGAAGTGCTAAT
The DNA here is from genome assembly GCA_037575425.1 of Anastrepha fraterculus. Lineage (NCBI taxonomy): Eukaryota > Metazoa > Arthropoda > Insecta > Diptera > Tephritidae > Anastrepha > Anastrepha fraterculus. The sequence goes on along the minus strand of JAYXIM010055686.1, from coordinate 73,133 downwards.
ATAAAGCGCATATATTTTCCTTTTTATTCAAAGCACTCTTCGACGTGCTTAATTGCAGTTCAGCTTCTTAGCAACATTGTAATATAATTGAGAGTTTGGTCTTGAGATTAGAATATGCGATTGCACATGCACACCCTTTACGGAGAAGGAGTAACTAAGCGCATACACTTAAAGTGTTCATAAGTGCCTAACCTTCGCTCTTTGTCTTATTAGCAATTTGTGCTATGTACATTGTCATTATTTCAAGGTTTTTTAAATAGATATATACATAGGTACATATTTATTAGCATTGCACTCATTCGCAGCAACTTAAGTAAACTCAACTTCAAGAATGCTTTGTGTTCTTACTTTCATACATACATACCCATACATGATGCTGCTCCATGAGTATTGCTATCTACATATATTCTAGTCTAGTATGTAATCCTATTATTTTGATATTTTTTCCACTTGTACTAATTATTAAATAAATAAAAAAATAAAAGTAAAAATAAAAATACATATTAGTCCACGTTAGTGATAAAAGCACTACCACAGGAAAATGCTGTATGTGAGGTTGTATTTGTATCGAAAAGTCCTTTCACACTATTGGAATGCACTTATGAAGCTAAAGGTATAAGGCGATTTATTTAAACAAAATGAAGCTTAAAAAGTCCCCTGAACGGCTGAAGTCCTTCGTAATCTGCCAAAAAATTGCATTGTCTATTTGACCAGTTTATTTAACAAGTGTCTCAGCTTTAGGTACGCACCTACATACATAAATATTGGAAATTCGCTGAGGTTACCATGATACCTGGTAAATCAGCCAATGAATAGTCCTCTTCTCTGTTACCAGTAATGTTGAAGCTTTTTAAAAAAATACTTTTAAAACATCTATAGTCAGTCATTGAAAATAAACCTCTGATTCACCAATTTGGGTTCAGAAAACATCATTCACCGTTCGATTAAATACACAGAATCGGAAGCATCCATCCGGGTACGGCGACCGCCAAAAGGCACTTTAAATAATAATAGTCCGCCCTTTCCCTCATCCGCCGTAGGAAATTTGCCTAATGAATTTATGTGAAACCGAAAACATTGATAATTAAAGCTTTTTCGGGATTTTGGGATAAAAATTGTTGACCATTCCAATTAAGATTGGTATATAAAATATAGTATCAGGAATTTGTTGTTACACAAAGAAAGCGCTAAGGATAAGAAAAAAGTGTGTTCAGCCATTTTTTTATTGTGTGTATCGCAAGCTTTCGACAAAATATTGGTTCTCCAAAAGTTCAACTGCAACACAATACTACGGGATGCTGTCGTCATATCTAATGGTAGATATTTTTGCGTAAGCCCCCGTTTCCACCAAAAGCAAACACCGTGTTTGCAGGAGTTGTGTTTGGGAGAACTGTCAACTGTTTCCACCGAAATGTGTTTGCAAAGTGTATGGTCTTTGGTATGGTAAACGGATTTATGATACATTATTTTGCGGCGACAGCACAGCGCGATAGCCCAGCGGCTAGCAATGTGGGCTTCCGATCCGAAATCCTCGGTTCGAATCACAAAAAAAATTTTTTTTTTATACATTTATTTCATTTTGTTTTATGATATGTTTATGAGCAGATTTTTTTCATGGCAGAAATACACTCGGAGGTTTGCCATTGCCTGCCGAGGGGCGACCGCTATTAGAAAAATGTTTTTATGAATTTTGCTTTCACCGAGAGATTCGAACCAACGACCTCTCTGTGAATTCCGAATGGTGATCACGCACCAACCCACTCGGCTACGGCGGCCGTCAATCAAATGTCGTATTGACAAATTGCAATCATTGTTGCCATATTTCGATAAGAATGCAATAATAAATGAGGAAAATGAGCAACATTGCCACCACTTAATAATTAAATTAGACGCAAACCCAACAAAACACGCTTTGAATTAGACGCAAACCAACAAAACACGCTTTGAAAAGTGGGTTTAGGTATGGAGTTGTGTTTTAATTTTGTATGGGATTTGACAGGAGTTTTGTTTCGTGTTTGCGCTAAGAACACGATAGCGGCAGAGAACACGATAGCGGCTGCGGTGGAAACTTAGTATTATACGAAAATGGATACTCGTCTCTAAAAAATATAATATAAACGCAGGCGTTCCACAGGGAAGCATTTTGGGTATTCACCTGTATACCCACAACCTACCATCAGGAAATCAGCAAGTAACAGCAGTATTTACGGATAGCACTGCGATACTTGCAGTCGATAACACTATCGAAAACGCAACGAATAAGCTACTATACAATAAGCTGCTAACTTTATTGCCATTTGTGCTAAGAAATGGAGAATAAAGCAAACCAAAGCAAGTCAGCAAATGTAGTGTTTTCTCTAAAAATCACTACTTACAAATCAACCAATAATTAATACTCGTACTTGATGCCAAACTGCGCTGAAAAGCTGAAATAAAGAGAAAATGAAAAGAGCTTGACTTGAAATCAAATAAGCTATATTATCTCATTGATAGATGCTCAAGCATATTAATCCGCAATAAATTACTTATTTACAAACAAACACTAAGACCAGGTTGGACTTATGGCATACAATTCTGGGGATGCGTTAGCTAAAAGGACATCACCTCTATCCCACGACTTCAAAAAAAAAATTCTGCCAAGCATAGCAAACGCGCCACACTATATAAAGAATACCAGCCTTACGTCGGCTGAATTCTTCTTGTAGATATTTGAGGGGGCCCGGTGGTATAGAAATTTCAAAAAATCGATGTTTTTTCGATGTTTCGAAAGTATAGTATCTTAAGAATATACTGTGAAATTTTCATCCAATATTATAGCTTATACAGCCCACTAACTAGGTAGAGAGCGGTCCGCGCACCCTGTACCTCAAACTTTATTCTCATTTATCTCGAAACGCAGAGAAATAGCATGAATTTCACGAAAATTGATCTCCTCCATCTGTTATGATTTATTGGATAAACAAAGCAGAAAATTTGTGTGGCCTTGACTTACTTTTCCAGTAAAAAACGGAAACTAAGGAAACAAGAAGGTTTTTAAGCAAATAAATATTGCAGTGATCCACTGATCTTCTCGAAGTAAAACCTTAAACCTCAGTGAATAACTTTGCAATGTTCCTTTATAAAAAGATCTACGCAAACGGGCGAAAATTTAACAAACCAAGGTCTTGAAAATCTCAATTCAAGAACTTTGAGCTGAAATACCAGTATAGAATTGATAAAAAGTAGATCTTTCTGTGCCGAAAAGACTAAACCAAGTTGTAAGCCTCAACAATGATTAGCAGATGAGCAATGCGAGACACTTAAACTGAATGAGACAACGAGACCCATCAGTCGAATGCCCAATCATGCTTAATCGAATTGTAGTGCCGCTATTTCCTCAGAGACCGAGGGTCGAGAGAGTAGAAGTTAAGAAAGTCGTAAGCACCCAGCAAGTCCCAGCGGTATCAGCATCAGAGATAATGGAAGTGTGCAAGAAAATCGGATGGCATACCAAATGTACCGCTTACGTCCAAAAATATTTGTTACAGTACTGGTTAAATGCTTGAACGAAGGGGTTTGTCCTAAACCGTGGAAATTGCATCGGCTTGTGTTGTTACGAAAAGGGAAAGGGCCTCGTAGCGGCCGATTTGCCTACTAGACAAAACAAGCAAAATACTGGAATGTATTATCAGTAATAGACTAGTCCCTATACTTTCGAAAAAACCGATCCACGGTTGATGCAGTGAAAACGGTTGTCAGCATGGCTATTAAGGCAATAAAAGGAAGGAGGTGGCATTGGGACACCAAAAAATACTGTGCGGTAACCACACTGGAAGTAAAAAACGCCTTTAATTCAGCCAGTTGGTCGCACATCTTGGATAGCCTTCACTAAATCGGTATATCGCCGTATCTATTCAGGATATTAAAAAGTTACTTCTCTGATGGGGAACTTAGATATGAAAGCAGTGCTGGAACAAAAGTTTATAAAGTTACTGCTGGCGTACCGCAGGGATCAGTCTTAGGCCCAGAGAAGTAAAAAAATAGTCTTTGCGGTTGACATAGCAATTGTGATGGAAGCTAAGCACATACAAGAGCACATAACAAACGAAGTGATAAAACAGGTGAAATAATAGTTGGAACAAGCGGGGCTAAAACTGGCAGAGCACAAAAAGGAGGCGGTTCTGATAACAAGCCGCAAAAAGGCGAAAATATGAATATCAGAGTAGGAGAGGAAACTAGATGTTCTCAATTCACGCTGAAATACCTAGGTGTCATGATCGACTGTCGCCTAAATTTTAAGGTGCATATTGACTATGCGGTGAGCACCCAAGCGACCCTCTCAAGGATCCTACCTAACATATGCGGCCCAAAGTCAACTAGGCGAAAACTGCTGGTGAATGTAGCTACTTCAGTCCTACTGTATGCAGCCCCAGTCTGGGCAAATGCGATGAAGCTGAAGAGAAACAGACGAAAGTTACTCTCTGTATATAGGCTAAATGCTCTAAGGGCATGTTGCGGCTAAAGAACCATATCGGATAACGCGGCGTTTGCCATAGCTGTATAGCTGTATAGCGAGTATACGACAGATGTGCCGATGATGTCGAAATAAATAAAAAAGCTGTAAGAGAAGAGGAAAGACTTGTCTCACTAACAAGGTAGCAAGATCGATGGAACACCTCCAATAAATGGCGATGGACTTATTAACTGCTTCCTGAGTTAGGATCATAGCTCAACCGTAGTTTTGGTGATACAACCTATCACATGACACAGTTCCTTTCTGGGCACGGAGGCTTTAGAAAATATCTTTATAGGTTTGGGCACGACGATAGCCCTTACTGCCCTGTATGCATCGACTTTGAAGAAAACGCGGAACATTTCAGTTTTCAATGTCCGCGGTTTACGGCAGGAAGTAGACTTCCAAATGCAACGGACATAGTTGGCTACATGATGAAATCGGAAAAAAGGTGGGAGGAAGTAGCTGCATTCGTTGCAAGAACTCAGAGGGAGCTAAGGTATATTGAACAGGCTAGAGGACAGAATAGATAAAATGGACGAAGCTACTATATAGCTAACCAGTTCTGTGAAGTAAAACGTTGAAGCAGTACGACGGGGAGACGGTTTTTGAAAATTTGCGTTATTTTCAGGTGGGTGTGGTTGCTGATCGATTTCGCCTATTTTCAATACCAACCTACCTTGCTGAAAGAGTAAGATATGCAAAAAGTAATGGCTGACAAAAATTAATTTTTTCTCGAACTATCATGCGCATGAAGAGGGAATTACGGCTTAATCGATTCCTTTCACCATTTTGAGCGTTTTGGTGTATATATGTTTATATTTCGATTCTTGTATGCTGTTACTCACACATACAATCATTATGTGAATAAAATTATGATATCCTTCTGCCCAAGTGCGCGGGTATAAAAAACTGATAACTCCTAGAGAAATATCGTGTAGTTGGGCATGCACTTTGTAGTATTGAGTATTACGTTTTCCTTGGTACTTATCTATATTTTATGCGGCTTTGCTTCTCAGCCGATTGTTACAGGCAACATTAAGTAAAAGCGACGAAATTGTTAATAATTGAATTATCAATTTGTTGCCAAGAGTGGAAGTGCAATAATATGCCATGGCAAAAACAATATAAATGTAACTGTATTACTCTTCTGCTAGCCAGCACGACCTAGAGGTACTTCTGCACCTTGGTGAAAATGTGCACACATACGAGTATGTATGGAGATAAGAGGGTGTATGTACATTGTGTCGAACCGCTCGCACGTACCAACACGTAGTCGATAGAGATGCAACAACGAGAAAATTTGCGATTTACAGTAATTGACAATAAAACCATAAACAGCATATAAAAGTCATACAAAACATACATATACATGTACCTACCTACCCAGAGAAAGGACAGAGAAATCACAAGTAGACAAATCGCGCAGTTAAAACTCAGGGGATTATCACACGTTTAAACTGAGTTTGCAAATTATGATTTTGTCTTTGCATGCAATGCATTCCAACTTACATTGTTCAACAGACCGCACCTACGACGACGCTGCTACAGCGCTAGAGACGTCATTCCAATTACCATCAGACTTTATTGCCAATTTTAGTTTGCAATGGCTTTGTTATTAATATGCGGGATATCAACATCCCCTCCTCTTTGCGACATTTGGGTCTTTGTTGTGGTTCTCACGTTTTCATTGTACAGGCGGGATTGAATATTTGCCATGGATTTCAGAACACATATTTAGGTGAAACAATTAAGAATTTAAATTAATAAATTGCGTATCTAAAAACTTTTAATTAAAGATTCATAAGCCGAATTTCAATGAGGTAGACACAAGCATCCGTGAATTGCTCGGGCGATATTTCATAAGACAGGCAAATGTGTATACGAGTACATACACATTTTTAAACAATTCGCAAGGTATGTATGTGCAAAAGACTTAGTTGGTACGAATTAGTGCTATTTTATCAGGTACCCAAGATTATTAGAATTTTTGAAGTTTGTGCCAACTCAATAATGGCATATCCAATTCCTAAGGGATTGTTCCGCCAAATCGTATTCTACACTTGCTTTCATTCGGCGTTTTGCTTCCGATTTTACGGATCCATACACGTTAAAGTCGCTATTAACTTCACTCGTACGGTCTAAGCTGGAGCCCCGAAAACTCTATGTGGAGGTCATTTCATCAGTGACACATCAATAAACTTCAATGCATTCAAAAGAAATTTCTTCGTTTTGCACTCAGATCTTTAAACTTCCCTGATCCGATTCCTTCGTACAATGCAAGTTGTGCGTTATTAAATTTAAAGTCGTTACAAATTAGACGAAGTATACAGGGCCCGCCATCTATCGTTACCAATTTGAACTAGGTATTATTTGAAGAATGCTAACACTTAGCTGTCATCTGATTTGACAGAAAATTAGTTTTATTCTTCCGCTGAACGAAAATGGTTGTATATACGCTCAAATAACGCTGGGAAATATTGCGACATTACTTTGAAAATCATGGTAATGTTGCAGAATGTGTACGAAAATTACGTACGGCAAAATCGTCTTTTCGGATGAAGCTCATTTCCACCTCGGCGGGTATGTTTACAAGCAAAATTGCCGCATTTGGGGCTCAGAAAACCCGCACGCACTCGAAGAAAAGCCGATGCATTCACAACGAGTCACTGTTTTGTGCGGATTTTGGTTGAGAGGCATCATTGGTGCGTAACCGTCAATGGAGAGCGTTACCGGGCCATGTTGAACGAATTTTTGTTCCGAGAAATTGAAGAGGAGGATATTGGTGGCATTTGGTTCCAACAAGATGGCGCTACTTGCCACACAGTGGATGCTACGATCAATCTTTTGCGCACTGTCTTCGAAGATCGCATTATCAGTCGAAATTCTGATATCGTTTGGCCGCCTCGGAGCTGCAATTTGACGCCGTTTACATTAATTTTCACATACCTCAAATCTTCGGAGCAATGATTTATTCTTCGTGGAGCGGGTTCGAACAGTTTATGTCTCGAAAACAGCTTTGATTAGAACATTGAATGAGTTTAAGCTGATTTGAAGTTCTTTGGCTTTTGATTTTTCCAACAAGCTTACGTAGAGTGCGAACTGAAGAAAATATCGCAGCTGTTTCGGCCAGTGTTAATGATGACCATCAATTATCGATTCGTCGCCGTTGGCAGCAATTGGGCCTCTGTTACTCAACAACGTGGAAAATGTTGCGAAAGGATTTAGGTGTGAAGCCTTACAAAATACAGCAGAATTGAAGCCGAACGACCTACCGCAACGCAGAATTTTCGGAGAATGGGCTCTTGGAAAGTTGGCCGAAGATCCACTTTTTTATCGAAAAATTGTGTTCAGCGACGAAGCTCATTTTTGGATCAATGGGTTCGTAAATAAGCAGAATTGTCGATTTTGGAGTGAAGATCAGCCAGAAGAATTGCAAGAGCTACCAATGTATCCAGAAAAGGTCACAGTTTGGTGCGGTTTATGGGATCCCCTACTGCTGGATCCCCTTTGACGTGGCAGCCAAAGTTACTCCAACAATTTTGCCCTGGGTTGCCATGCCCTGTAATCTACCATCCTTCAATCTCGAGCTTAAATTTATAAGTGCATAGTTAATTTCTGTGCTACATATTCGTATAAGAGGGAAGATAGCCAATCTTTCGGTGCTAGTACGAGACATTTCCAAAAAGTATAGCGAATTTTGTGTTTTTTTCAAAAATTATTTATTTATTCATTAATATCTATTTTGTCCCCTTAAAAGTATTCCCCATGCACTTGTGTCAACGTTTTTTCCAATCTTCAAAGCACTTCAACAAATCATTTTTTTTATCTTCTCCAGCTCCTCCTTCCGTGCCGTCTTTCTCTCGTCAATCGTAGCGTAGCGTCGTCCTTTCAAGGGGCTTCTTCAGTTTCGGGAACAAGAAAAAGTCACAGGGGGCAGATCTGGGGAATACGGTAGCTGTGGCAACAATAGTGTGTTGTTTTTGGCCAAAAAGCCGCGCAAAAGCAACGATGTGTGAGCCAATTTTTGTTCCTCCACAAATCCTGCGCGTAACTTGCATTTAATATTCCGTAATGACAGTTTTACCCTGTGGCAAGAACTCATGATGCACAACGCCCCTGCAATCGAAGAAAACGGTAAGCAAAACTTTTACATTCGACCGAACTTGGCGCGTTTTTTGGGTCTTGGTTCGTGCGGCAGCTTCCATTGAAATGATTGAGCTTTGGTTTCCACGTCATAACCATAAATCCACGATTCGTCTCCAGTTATGACCCTCTGGAGCAAATTTGGGTGGTCGCGGTGCTGCTTTTGGTCGAAATTGAGCAGTTTTGGTACGAATTTTGCGGCGACTCGTCTCATGCCCAAATCATTAAAAAAAATCGAATGGCACGAGCCAATCGATATGTCTAGGTCCTCAGCAACTTCTCTAAGGGTGATTCGACGGTTGGACAATACCATTTTCTTCACTTCATCAATTTTTTCGTCTGTTGTTGAAGTGCTCGGACGTGCGGCTTTTCGTCGTTCACATCTTCTCGGCCTTCAGAGAACATTTTGTACCATCGATAAACGTAATTTCTTTGGTCCAAAATAGCTTTTCCGTATGACACAGTCAACATTCAGAATGCAGCCTCGCACTTAACTTCGTTTTTCACACAAAATTTGATTTCTCTGACGAAAAATTCGAATTATTTTGTTTCCTATGCTGAAGTGAACCGCTCTCCAATAAGGGTTGGCTGTATTGATCGGAACAGATGGTAATCCGAAGGTTCAATGTCTGGGAAATACGGCGGGTGGGGTAAGATTTCCCTATTCAGTCTCTCTAAATATTTCTATACCGATTTAGCAATGTGTGGCCTGGCGTTGTCATGCAGCAAAACCTGTTTGTCATGTCTACCGTCCCACTCCGCCCGCTTTTCTTTGAGAGCACAATTCAAACGCATTAGCTGCAGTCGGTAACGATCGCCAGTGATGCTTTCAGATGGTTAAAGAGTTCATAATAAAAGAACTGGCAGGCTCCAACATTTTCGACGCTTAGAGTTATCATAATAGATACATTTTTCATCGCCAGTGACGATGCGATGCAGAAAACTTTTTCTTTTCTGCCGTTCAAGAAGCATCTCATCATCACCAAACGTCTTTCGATATCCTCTCCTTCAATTGATGTGGCACCCAGTTACCTGTTACCTTCTTTCTGGACCATTCCCATTGCGTGCAAACTTTTACCTACGGGTGATCTGTAAACATCCAACTTTTTAGGCACATCATCAAGGGTTCGGCATGCGTCTTCATTCAATAATTGTTGTAGTTGAGAACCTTCGAATTTTTCCGGTGCCCCTTTGCGATCTTTATCACTCACGTCGAAATTGCCACTTTGGAAGCGTCAAACCACTCTTCACAGGTTGTATTTGATGGAGCTTGATTACCGTAAATATTGATCAATATACGACACGTTTCACTTGCACTTTTCTTTGAAAGGTAATAATGAAGCATGACTCCCGCAAATGTTGTATTTTCGGGACGAACGTAGACATGTTTGACATTAGATAAAAAAAACTCTTTACGCTTCAAACGAATGTCAACTACTGCGATCGAGACCTCACATATATCATCATCAGTATCAGTAGAGCGAACACACAAATAGCATCAGCAGCGACACCTCTTTTACGAGGGCGGAAATTCCCATACCCAATATTTTAGTATTGTATATAGTGTTTTTTTAAGAGCTGGAGAACTTACAATACAAAATTTAAATATTGTTGGAATGATTTTTGTTTATTTTACTTCGGTAAATAATTTCGTGGCATTGATTATTTGAATATGAACATTCGCCGTAGCTACGAGTTACATGGTCCATTCGATCAGTCCAATAAATCGATTGTTAAGCGCGCTGTAAGGCAAGGTGTGCTGTCTTGTTGGAACCAAAAGTCGTTGATGTTGAACTGATTAATTTTTAGAAACAAAAATTCAGTTCGGGCTTGATAGCGCTCGTCATTCGCCCTACCGGCAGCTCCTTCTTCATTTCGAAATAAATAAGAACCCATGAAGCCGCCAGTGCTCTATGAACTTCGCGAAGAGATTTATTTTGAAAAAAATTACTAATAAATTGTTTCCTCAAAATTAATCTCCACAACTTGGAAACGTTGTTTTGACGTTAAACGATTGATGACTTGTCGAACCTTACTGAACAGAAGTGTCAACAGAGTTTCCCCATTCTCAGCTGTCAAACCATAGTTATCGATAGCGATATTTCTCATGCATCTAAAAAACTTCCTACATACATATATACATGCACATGCACTCTTTATTGGTTTCACCGAGCTCTTCCTCCTAAATATTTGAGATGTGCGTGTTGATATTTTCCCTTAGGTTTGTGCCAACTCCAAAAGGACTCTATAAGGAACTTTTTCGTGGTAGAAATGCACTTGGATGTTAGGCATTGCCTGCCGAGAAGCGACCACTATTAGAAAAAATTCTTTTTATCATTTGGTAACGCTTTTACCATTCTTAAAAAATATATAATTTTTGAGAATTGTTTCCTTTTTTAGAAATATGGTTCATACTCAACTATAAAATAGTTATTCCAATATTAAAAATTACTATTTAAACATCTATCGCATCATATCATCTCATTATACGCGAATGTCTCTGCATAAACACTTAGCTGCTGGGCGAATATTTTGATCTGAACCAAACTAACTTAAGAAGTGAAGCCTTTTGATCGTTCGAAGCGCCGGCACCAAGTTTGAGATCTCGGTAACCGTATCGAATAGTAACTGGTAGAAAGGTGGAAAATTATCGCGTAACTCGTAAAGATTTAGGTCTAAATGCAAATACTATTTTGCTGCAATTCTTCATTCAAATATATTTTTTTATTTTAAATGTTTTGTTTCTAAAACAAATTAAATGCGGCAAAAGTAATTATTTGCATATATTTTCATCCCTAATTTTTTTAATGGAATATTGATAAAAAGTGTTCTAAAGGATTCATCGTATTTGTGAAATGCAGCTGAAGCAAGGGTAATGCACATTTTGAGCACAAGTAGCGAGCCTTTGGGTCTCACATTCATTGGTTGATATAGGAAATGCGTTTTGGGACACTTACTTACTTCTTTGTAAATTCAGTAAGATGCCAATCCCGTAACCCCCAACCCGTTAAAAAAAACACAAATGTCAACCAATTTGTTGAACGTTTCGTTGTAAAATGCATGTCCATTGGGCCATACAATCGGCAGCATCTTTATTTGCACTAAAAAATATTTGCACTGGTTTTCTTGTTGGGCTATACGAGTAATACTCGTTTTTGAATGTTCAGTAGAAATCAAATTAATATAACTGCACATTTATAACAAATTAATGGGAAATCCACAACATGATGAAAGAAGAATACATATTTTATTATTCCAATTGTGGGACGAACTATATACATATGTACATAAATTAAAATCCATATTATATTTAGCCAAGATAATTTACGAAATAAAAAAAAAGCCACACAAAACGGTTACATATCCTCAATTTAAGTACAAATTAAAAAGTGGCCTTGTGCTCCCCACGAAACATAGTACATATAGAATGTGTAGGAGTCCAGTCAGTCCTCAAGAGTTACAAATATGATGAATACATCAATATCCATACGTATCTTTATAACTACAGTTAAATACTTACTAAATTTAAAGTCTCTAGCGCAATTTAAAGTAGCATATCTACGAGAGTTTCTAGGAAAAAACCGAAGGTTAAATTAGGAGCTTAAATATTCGCAAATTAAAGATGCTAAATCATGGAAAATAATTTTCGCTTTTGATTACATTTTGTTAAACAAACTATAGAGAAGCTGTCCATAGCTTAAAACTTCACTCATTGCCGTTATGCATATTTGCTTAAATGTGGCCTCAAATTTAATTTGGCGTTGAAAAGCTTTATTGTTCAATTTGGGTATGCAATTAAGAGTTGATTGGTTAATGGGTAGGTTGTAACCCATGTGGTAGACACCCTGACATGGCAGCAAAGCATTTCACGATAGATGTGTGGTAGCCTGGGAACGATTGTTATTCAATTCGCATAAAATAACGTTGCAACAAGAGCAGCAACAAAAATCAAAGCAATATTTATTAATTGCAAAAATTTAAAAGGACTGCAAAATAAACACGTCTGCACAAATACACCTATGTATATGGATGCATACGTTTGCGACAAATAATTTTTTGCTCTAAAGCCACAACAAGCATTTACAGATACATTTGTATGGTTGTATGTATGTAACGGGTAATTTTATTTGTATGACGTATAGAACTTTCGTTAGAGAATCTAACTAACTAACGAAAAACCACAGACTGTAGACGTCATTAGTCAAAATTGAAATTTTAGCCACGATGCTTTTCGGTCAAATGCTAAGCGGTTTCAGCAAGACAGGGTAACTTTAGACGCCTTCGATTCGCCATGCGTTAGCGGGTGGCGAATAAATGAAGCAACTCGTGTGAATAAACATATGTTGGTAGCACTGGAATGAGCTGCCAAAAATTACATTTGTTTGGAAACACTTAATGAGTGCTGGGTAAGACCGCTTTCATACAGGGAACCGTTTCTTGATTCAACTTGTTATGCTCGTTATATGTCAATACCCTTTGTGTTCCCGTTCTTCTGAATATTGTTGTTAATTGTAGACTAAAAGCAAACCATTGCAAACAACACAGCACGCCGAGAACATCAAAAGAGAATTCGCAAAGTTGAAGCAACTAAAATTTCAATGTATGAACGGCGGCCTTAGTAAACTTGCCACATATGAGAAAAGAGAGTTGGTAGCATTGAAAGTAGCGAGTTATAACACTTATATAAGGTATATCTATAATCATACCAGCTAGCGGCGAGCTGTTGTTGCTCTCATATCCTGATTTTCCCCTAAGCGAGAAGAGAAGTGACGAAGCGAAGACGCCATTGTTGTCACACTGTGTAAAATCATCAACACGTTGATTTAAACTTTTGCTGACCAACTCATCTCATAGGTTGGCCAGTCAATTTGCTTAACTCATGCGATGTGATGCTTTGGACTACATTATGTAAGGATACGTCAAATTGATTACCTAAAAAAGTTCGGTTATTCTGGTAAAGACGGTATAAAACTTCATACATTTCTTTTGTATTCTTTATTTGAACAACTCTGCACCTCTAAAAAAGCACCCTATGCTGTAACATTACAAAGTTTTTATATACATGAATATGGACATATGTATGTATATAAATGTGTACAAATTCCGTACCATAAAAATGTGTAGACTGCATCAGCGCAGTTTGGTGCAAAAATTACTAGGCGTACAATGTGCAACAAATCAAAACAAAAATTCAGCAATTCGGTAGCCGTGGCTGCTGGTGAATGGAAAGCAACAGCCCATAGGCAAACAAAAAGAGGAAACTGTAAAAACCCTTTATGAGAAAGAGTTGAAACCAACTTCGTAATCCTTGAAATATAATATTTTAAAACCACTACCTATTATTTAAGGCATTGTTCCTTCATAGTGTTCACGACCAAGCTCATTTATTATATATCCAGATCCAATATTGGTCCCATTGTAACTGAAACATTACAGTTTAACGAAATATGCTCAGAAAATCGATACAGCAATTTTCCTATCAGGTCACACCTAAATCATAGTTATGTATATATAATTGGCGCTTACACCCTTTTTGGGTGTTTGGCCGAGCTCCTCCTCCTATTTGTGGTGTGCGTCTTGATCCTCGTCCACAAATGGAGGGGCATACAGTTTTAAGCCGACTCCGAACGGCAGATATTTTTATGAGAAGCTTTTTCATGGCAAAAATACACTCGGGAAGTTTGCCATTGCCTGCCGAGGGGCGACCGCTATTAGAAAAATGTTTTTATTAATTTTGGTTTTACCGACATTCGAACCAACGTTCTATCTGTGAATTCCGAATATTAATCACGCACCAACCCATTCGGCTATGGCGGCCGCCATAGTTGCTTGTCCAAAATTTCGTCTTAATAAAGAAAGACGAAATTAATTAAAGTGTGTAATTTGGTATATATTTTTAATTATTTGTGGATGAAACTACCCCTCTTTGATAACATAACAAGGAAAGGGTTGTTTAACATACTATATTTTTGCTATTGGCATTAGATACTCACGTCAAAGAAGCGTGGACGGGGTGGTTAGAGATAGGGAAGGCAAACACCCAAGTTGAGTAAAAATAGGTAAATACCCGGTATTTACCAAATGGGTGAGTTTAAACTGTGGCGTAGAAAATTTGGTGAGCAATATACCAAAAAAGGATTAAAAAATTTCCAAATAAATTTCTAAAATAAAAATACAAAATACAACGCCAAGTTGCGCAATTCTCTGTACGCGCAGTACTATTCAACCATTTGAAATGAGATATTTCTTCTATGCTGCTCCACACAAAATACGCAGCGCACAAACTCTCTTTCTCCCACCTTTCAAATCGTATATCTATATAACTATATCATAAATAAATTGCATCGCAATTCATCATAATTGAATAGATTGAAAAAAGTTGCCTTAAAACAAAAAGTCAAGGAAGACAGTATGAGTAATAGCATTGAATTCACGAATAGATCAACGTTGAACAATATTAAATCTGATTTGTTCCAACAACTACGGACAATCAATTGTACTATTGATGATTTCATAGGTAAAAGAAAGAACAGACCTCCGGTTTCAAGAGTTTTGAGGATTGTGAGTAATATACCTTCTGCTCAAATATGAACGAGACGTTATCAATAAAACGGTCCGCGGATGACATATGGTAAAATTAAATTTCTTGTTGGATGGTAGGACTGTTATAAGCTTACATGGCAAATTTCAGCGTGATATGTCACATAGTTTGTTTTCTGTGCTACTGTAAACAAGTCAAGCTCGAGTGTGTTTTTCGAATTTAACGATGGAAATTCAAGTTGAACAAAGAATTTGTTTGAAATTTTGTTATTCCAACAAAATTTCGACTTCAGACGCCTTAAAAATGTTGCAGACAACCTATGGGGACTCTGCTCTATCGCGTGCACGTGTTTTCCAGTGGTACAAATCGTTCAAAGAGGGCCGTACATCAACTCGAAAACCTACCCCATGAACGTCGCTCAACAACGTTAAGGCTATGCTGACTCTTTTTTCGGATTACGTAAAGGTGATGGTGCACTCGAAGTTCCTTCCGCAAGGTCGCAAAATCGGTTAACGCTGAATATTATTTTGACGTTTTAAAGCGTTTGCGCGAGAACATTCGTCTTAAAAGGAAGGAATTGTGGGACAACAAGTCATGGTTCTTGCATCACGATAATGCACCAGCTCACACATCACGTCTTGTTCGAGATTATTTGAATAAAAATAATGTTAATATCGTTCCGCAAGCACCGTATTCGCCTGATATGGCTCCATGTGACTTTTTCCTGTTTCCCAAGCTCAAGTTGCCGCTCCGTGGAAAACATTTTGAGACAATTGAAGTCATAAAAGTGAATTCGAAGAAGGAACTGAAATCCATACCGAAATCGGCCTTCCAGAAATGCTATGATGATTGGAAAAAACGTTGGCATATGCGTATCGCCTCCAATTGTGATTACTTTGAAGGAGATAAAATAAAAATTGAACAATAATTAACCGTTTGTGTTTTATTAAATCAGTCTCGTTCATATTTGAGATATGGCGGTATGGTGTCTAAAGAGCGAAGCGTGAATTTGAGAAACACATTTTTAACCCTTTCAATCCTTTTGGAACAACGCCCGAAAATTTTACCAGAAAGTTCGGCGGCTTACAGAAGGTTTTAAGACCGGGGCGTTGTCCTGTAAGAACAAAGACGGCGATCTGGTGACTGACGTACAGAGCAATCTTAAATTATGGAGGGAACACTTCTCGAACCTGTTAAACGGTGACAGCTGCGCATGTCACAGAAAATGTTAAGATCCCGATACCCCAATCGTTGACGACGGAATTGTCGTTCCGCTACCCGATCATGACGAGGTGAGAATAGCAATATCACGGTTAAAGAACAACAAAGCCGCGGGCGCCGACGGACTGCCGGCTGAGCTATTCAAACATGGCGGCGAGGAGCTGGTAAGGTGCATGCATCAGCTCCTATGCAGAATATGGTCGGATGAAAGCATGCCTGCCGATTGGAATTTAAGTGTGCTCTGCCCAATCCACAAGAAGGGCGATCCTGCAATTTGTGCCAATTACCGCGGGATTAGTCTTCTAAATATCGCCTATAAGGTTCTAGCGAGCGTATTGTGTGAAAGGCTGGAGCCCACCGTCAACCAACTGATTGGACCTTATCACTGTGGCTTCAGACCTGGAAAGTCTACCATCGACCAAATATTCACAATACGCCAAATCTTGGAAAAGACCCATGAAAGGAGAATCGACACACACCATCTTTTCGTCGACTTCAAAGCTGCATTCGACAGTACGGAAAGGAGTTACCTGTATGCCGCTATGTCTGTATTTGGTATCCCCCAAAACTAATACGGCTATGTAAGATGACGTTGCTCAACACCAGCAGCGCCGTCAGAATTGGGAAGGACCTCTCCGAGCCGTTTGATACCAAACGAGGTTTCAGACAGGGTGACTCGCTGTCGTGTGACTTCTTTAACCTGATGTTGGAGAGCATCGTACGAGCCGCAGAACTTAATCGCTCAGGCACAATTTTTTATAAGAGCGTACAATTGCTGGCGTATGCCGATGATATTGACATCATCGGCCTTAACAACCGTGCTGTTAGTTCTGCCTTCTCCAAACTGGATAAAGAGGCAAAGCGAATGGGTTTGGTGGTGAACGAGGACAAAACGAAGTACCTCCTGTCTTCAAACAAACAGTCGGCGCACTCGCGTATCGGCACCCACGTCACTGTTGACAGTTATAATTTTGAGGTTGTAAAAGACTTCATGTATTTAGGAACCAGCATTAACACCGATAATAATGTCAGCCTTGAAATCCAACGTAGAATCTCTCTTGCCAACAAGTGCTACTTTGGACTAAGTAGGCAATTGAGCAGTAAAGTCCTCTCTCGACGAACAAAACTAACACTCTACAAGACTCTCATCATGCCCGCCCTAACGTATGGCGCAGAAGCTTGGACGATGACAACATCCGATGAAGCGACGCTTGGAGTGTTCGAGAGAAAGATTCTGCGTAAGATTTTTGGACCTTTGCACGTTGGCAACGGCGAATATCGTAGACGATGGAACGATGAGCTGTATGAGCTTTACGACGACATAGACATAGCGCAGCGAATAAAGATCCAGCGGCTTCGTTGGCTGGGTCATGTCGTCCGAATGGATACAAACGCTCCGGCTTTGAAAGTATTAGATGCGGTACCAGCTGGTGGTAGCAGAGGAAGAGGAAGGCCTCCTCTGCGTTGGAAAGATCAGGTGGAGAAGGACTTGGCTTCACTTGGTGTGTCCAATTGGCGCCGGTTAGCATGAGAAAGAAACGACTGGCGCGCTTTGTTAATCTCGGCCAAAATCGCGTAAGCGGTTATCGCGCCAATTAAGAAGAAGAAGAATCCTTTTGGCAGCGAGCTTATTGGCCGACATATTTAAGATGTGGATCCGAGAGTTTAGATGCATTATGCCTCACAAAACTTAGTACGGATCAGAAGTTCGATTATATAATTAATATTACTAGTAAAATAGAACCTATTACCGAAAGTTACTCCAATTCAAAGAAAGTTGTGACTTTGGGCACCAAAACTCTAGACTTCCTATATCTCTCTGAAGAATACGGTAGGGGACTTG
Organism: Anastrepha fraterculus; assembly: GCA_037575425.1. Lineage (NCBI taxonomy): Eukaryota > Metazoa > Arthropoda > Insecta > Diptera > Tephritidae > Anastrepha > Anastrepha fraterculus. The sequence goes on along the minus strand of JAYXIM010055686.1, from coordinate 54,890 downwards.
AAAGCCACGCGAAAAAGACTCGAAGACATGCTGAGCTCCGATGTGTTCATATTAACCTAAATTATCCTCATAAGCAATTATTAGATATAGACATATATAAGTACATACAAATGTCCCAAAATTTTTAGAACGATGAGGGGAGTCGATTTAGTCATGTTCATCACCCGTCCGTACAAACGATAATTTGTTTAACAATTTATATATTTAACATTTCTATATCCATAGTGAAAAGTGAAAAAAATTGAGAAGATGAGGCCAATATGAGACCATTAACAAGCTTTCACCGAATTTGAAAGAATCAGCTGATTGGCTGAGGTAACCGGGGTCATGACAGCGGTTTGTTTACGAAAATACTGAGTTCGTGTTGGTGAAAAAAATCAACACAGTAAAATATGATGCTTCGTTGCCGTCTGAACAATGACAGATTTGACAAAAAGGGTATAAACGTATTTTTTTAAGTAATTTGGGGAAGAACATAACATAAAAAACCAATCTCAAAACCTCTTCTCAAATACGCGTCCCAGCCTAACTCCACCGCATGACGGGAACCGACAGCAAAAATAACTTCTTTCACGCCCTTGTAGTCGAGTATGAAAATATTTTCTAACGTCGGAAGCACTCTTTCAGAATTTAGATAGATCTAAATTCAAGGGTTAATAATGAGAAAAAGCGTTTTACTTCGCTCGGTAAAGTGCATACATACATATATGTATATAGTAGAGCTGTGATATTCATTAGCTGCATTGCATTTTTTAACTCATTGAATATAACGCATACCGTTTACACATCCGTGGAAGTGCAAGTAGGGCATGGTGCAACAAAGATTTAACTGATCGATAAAATTAAACGGAGATTGTCTGTTGAGAATTGCGGGCATTGCGCTTCCAACAACCTCATGAATCAGATATTCAAATATCAAAATCTAGAGCGATCTCATTACCTCTTCTTTTCTACAATTTTGTGAAAAAACACAACACGACCAATCCGGTGGGTCACAGCTCGTTATTTAATGCGACCGACTGTTTGTTACGGCCTGGGGTTACGCGCTGGATGCGTTCGCTGCGGCGGTCAGTTTGAATGAACAATAAAACACTGCAAAGTAATAAATATATATTTTTTGTGCTCGAATGACTTTTTTCTGGTTTCCAAGCAAACAGGCGCTCATTTGCGTTGTTTTCCTGTTGCTGAAAGAAAGACAATGAATGTCGCCGCTTGGATGCTGGCCTGCCATGCTCCCTTTTGCGGAAGGTAGTGGTGCGTATGAGGACAGAAACTCAGCCGTTTGTTTAATTATAATGCGGCGCTTCGCGGATAAATACGCAAAGGATACGAGCACCAAATTCTGGTGGAATTCTGAAACGTTGCAACGCTAGAGTGTAGAGCTAACCACAGGGGACATGCTGAATAACTTGTAGCTGCTTCTGTTGCTGTGGCCCAGCCTATGAAATTGTGCTGGCATTGAGCCACTATGTTATTGTAGCTGGCCGAGCGCCACAAACACATACATACATGCATACAAACAAACATGCATACAAACAAACATGCATACAAACAAACATGCAGACACAGTCCTTTGATCCATCGGAAGCGGCTGCAACACACATGAAAAATTGGTTCCTAGCCTTCAAATGGCGATTTTGCGGGTCGCGTTGTAGCTGCGGTCGTACGGGTACCAATAAAAACAATGCGAATAAAAAATCAACAACAGAAATTCGTAAAATTTCAACAATGAAAAATATCCAAAACAAAATTTGTTTGCTTTCGTGCCAAAAAAAAAACTTTTCCCTTAAATAAACAATTTTTCCCCGAGTTGTGAAAAATATTTGTTTAAAAATTGTTGCGCGCCAGCCGAAAATATGTACTTATGCATACACTACTATATTCATGCATGCACCTTGTATCATTTCTGTATTTCTATGAAAATGTAAACCTCGTCTGGTAACTGCCAACTCAGATCAGCAACTACCAAAATTGGCAAAAACAAAACTGTCGCGCTCATCTGGACCGTGGAAAGTTTAAAAAAACCGGGGGGTAGTTGCATTGTAGACCGCGAATCGACCACCAATGCATTTCATGCATTCTATCAAAGAGTGCAGGGAAGTAGAGTTGCTACAATATTCACATACATGTATGTATGTATGTACATAGTAACCACTAACATTGTCGAACATTACGAGTGTTACGATTTTGTTTTGCACTTTTTTCCTTCAATATTTTGCTTTACATTCATGACAAGAAAACGGATGCATACCCACATATGTATGTAGACCTATATGAATTAGTCCTTACATAGCACATTTGTATTTACTATGTACAACTTGTGGCTTCATGTGACGAACAGCTAGAGAAGACAGGTGGGTCATTGTACTGAGCGCTGCAAAAATTTCCTACGAAGGAGGTTGCAACATTGGCATTTTTGTGGTTTGGGTTCGATTGCTGCTTTGTTGCCGTTTTACATATATGCATATGTATATACATATTTGTGCACATTGAAAGGCACACTTGTAGTTAAAAACCCACACATATTCAAATGTGTAAGCACGAGTCCGCCTAAGGATGCAGGTCGTATAAGCGACTTTTTCACAATATTTTCATTTGCTATTTTCTTTTTTGATATCAACCCCTTTTTTTATTGATTCAAATGTGGATGAATTTTAATTAATGGAAAAATGCCACGGGGAAGCATGTCGCGGATGAATATTGCTTACCCGTTAGCCGCCAATGTGGCCCCAGACGACACACCAGGCGCGACAACTGGCTCGTTTTCCAATAGTAGGGCAAATTAAAAAATTGAATTGATTATCACAAGACGCAAGCGACATGAGCAAGGTGATGGTCGGTGACTGACATTCAGTCAATAGTCGGGTGGTCAGTGGAAGCACACATTTATGTCAATAGCTTTGTTGTTGGCTGGCCTATTGTATGATAAAAAATTAATAAAAAGTAAGTAAATAGTAGGGGAGCCGAGCTTATGGGTATATTAGATTAAAAGAGAAAAATGGCAATAACGTAATATTTTAAAAAGAGGACAAAGTAAAAGACGGCTTGCTTAATTTGCATAAAAGTCACAGTGTTGCATACATACAAATATACACATACATTCACGTAAACTTAATTTATACTTTATAAGTATATTGTAACGAATGTACATTCCTATATAATAAAGGAATGGACCGCCGCGATAGCAGAGTAAACTTGTGCGTGACTACCATTCGGTTGGCCCCGTGTTCCATTTCCAACGTTGACATGAAACATATTAGAACAAAGTTTTTTTAATAGCGATCGCTGTTCGCAAATAAAGGGACATATCGAAGGGTATTTCTACCGCGAAAAAGTGTGCCGTTAATTCTTAGGCATTATAAAACTGTAGGTCTCGCCTTTTGCAAGAAAACATCAATATACACAACAAATTGGAGGCAAAGCTCGGCCATTCATCTAACAAAGGACTTCTATGCCAGTTATATTTGTATGTATGTATGTATGTGCAGGAGAAAGCAAAAATGCCAAAATCACAACAGCGTGCGATACGACTCCCTGCAGAGCCATATACAGACGCGCACATTCTTACAAGCAGTCATGCAACCTCTACTGGAGAATTCGCATTCGAGCGTTACTGGAGTGCCAATGCCAGCAGGATTCGCCAATAAATTATCAACGCTTGTCAATTTTTAATTGCATTCACGCCAAAAGGCGTTCGAAAAATACCCGTCAGGACAACAACATCAAGAAAATTTAAGCGCAAGTTCCTTTGCAGAAGGTGCCCGACGAATTTGCATCACATCACGCATTCACTGTGTCCTTGTCAATTTACTTAAAACCGAAGAAAAGGTAAACCATTTTAAGAAACTGATTGTGATCAACTATTTAAGTTGCACTATTTTTACTTAAGCCTAAAGAATCTTCACAATGAGTTTAATCCTCATGTAGGTTAAAAATAAAATAATATTAAAGGATTTTTGAAATTTTGTGGAACTTTACGATGCTTCTATTTCAGCTCAACATAAGTACAGACATGCATACATACAAACTCCCCAAAAACTGTTCACCTAAACTTTGGCTAAGTAACTAAATCATTCTTATGTTTGGTGACATTTTGTATTTGTCCAACTCAATAACAATTTGAGCACGGAACTTAAATGGATCACTTCATTAACTCTCCTGTAAACTTTTTTAAATATTCATTTAATTTATTTAATATCACCTTTATCGAGGCATAATTTTTTCATATTTTTTTAAATTATCGCACATATTCAAAACTAGACTCAGTTGATAGAGAGGCCCTTTCGTTTATGCAAGTCTAAAAAGTCTAAAACATAATTAAAATTTATACAGACCACTTAGAGCTAATACGAGTTTAAATTTTACAGGTAGTTAAATAAATAAATTTAAAGAAAGAGTTTAGAAATTCATAAAATTTATTCTTTGCCACCGCAAAGTCAAGCGGAATAGAACCTGAGACCTCATTGAATTCTCCTAGTGCGCGGGCAACAGGAGCATTACACGCATAATTCGTGTTAAGCAATTTAAGATGAAATGGGCAAGTGTTGCGCTAAGGTCTAGCAGGGATATGAAAGTGAATGCTCCGTATTAGGGATGAACAATAAATTTCTCCTTAAATTACACTAAAAGCAAAAGTAGATATCTACTGTCTATAGACTTTAAGTTAATTAAAATCAAACGGGAATTAAAGCAAAGCGTAGGGTTTGAGAATTTTCGCGAACTGAAAGCATATTTAAGCAACCTTCTATACACCTCCAATTCTCTTAGTTGCAAATTGGAGACAAGGCCTCCAGATAAAGTTACATATTCTTATTTGTAGTGAATAAAAGAAATAAAAACATATTTCAGAGTGGAAGGGCCAAGAACTTTGAGCTATTTCGCTGTATAAAACTTAAAATTGACGGAGAAGTGGATGCAAAAAAGTTAATGTGACTATTGAATAAAAAATGGGAGTCAAAGATCTCACCTAGATTTTTGAATTCATGAATAGGTTGAAGTAAAGTTTAAGCAATACTATAAGATGACTGAAACACATAATGTGTTTTGGCGAAAGAAACATTGAAACATTTCGTGATATTTAGAGAGGTGCCAGAGTTACTGCATCAGCGAACAAGCGGTTGCAACATAGAGGAGGAGGTGTGTTCAAAAAGTATTGCGAATTTTGAATTTTCGCAGGACATGTATATTCGAATTTCGATTTTCTTGGCGATATGTTGGTACAAAATGTTCTCAGAAGGCCGAGAAGATGTGAACGACAAAAAGCGGATGCTCGAGCACTTCAACAATAGACATATCGATTGGCTCGTGCCGTTCGATTTTTTTCAAGAGTAAAAGATCAATGGTTTCGTTGCTTGTGTGGCACGTAGCGCCGTCTTGTATGCCGTCTTGTAATATATTATATATATTAATACATGTACTATAATAGTAAATGGAGTGAGGAATAGAGGCCCTAAAATACTGCCTTGTAGCACCCCTGAAAATGCAATGAAGGTTTCCGAACACTCACCCTAAATCATTACCACACATCCTTCATCGGTTAAATAAGATTTCAACCACTGTAAGAACATATAATGAAAACCAAGCGAGGAGCAATAGAATTAGGTGAAAAACTGTATCAAATACTTTAGATAAGTACGTGTAAACACAGTCGACTTGAAAACCTTCAGCAAAAGTTGAAAAACAGTATTCACCAAAAGCAACTAAATAGTTTGGAAACTGTAGACCCATGTAGACACATGACCAAAAAGTTTGTGGAAAAACAACTCGTGGATTTTGTTGCTTTCCACGTAATTCGCTGAACTTTCTAGTGTTCTTTTCCAGGTTGGATGCAAAAGAATACAGTTACAATAGCTTGTCACAACTTCTAAACATTTTTGGAATAAATAAAATAGAAACCAAAAAAATGTATGTTAAAATCAATAAGGAATATTACCTGCAAGTTATGCGCAATTTGCGCCAAGCAGTCCGCCAAAAACGCCCGGATTTGTGAAAGAACAAAAATTTGTTCTTACATCACGCCCCTGCTCACACATCGTTGCTTTTGCGCGACGTTTTGGCCAAAAACAACACACTAATGATGCCACAGCCAGCTGTTAACAAAAGAAAAAAGTATTTGGTTTCCTCTGTACAGTTCTAGTTTATTCATGCTAATTAGATGGTCACGTCCGTTTTTGAGTCCTCCATTTGTAACAAAAAACAGTTGTGGAACAACGGATCTTCATTTTGCTAACATTAATTCTAAACCTGTCACGCCCATTTCTGTGGATCCACGAACTTACCCCTTAAGCAAATAATCACCGTAGAAAACATCTTTACTAGATGGGATTTTTCAAAAACACGTTTTTTGGCGCTTTGCTAGTTATGTTATATGAAAACTTAAAAAAAAAATCGCTATGCACAGACATGATATGATTCCATTGTGTTTCCTCTAAAATTGTGCTGAATGTGTGTAGAGGAGGTCTCTAGCATTTAACGAATTTGTGTAATTCGTGATTTAAACCAAGAAATTTTCTTAGATTATGAAAACAATAAAATAAGTTATTCTTAAAGAAACATCTGCCATTCGGAGGCGGCATAAAACTATAAGTCACTCCATTTGTGAACCACACACAGCACAAATTGGAGGAGGCGCTCGGCGAAATAATGAGGAAAGGCTTTACTTGCTAAATATGTATATAAAAATATGTCACGATTCATTAAAATAATTTTATAGTGTTAAATAAATGTGTTGTCCTCAAACACAAAATAAATAAATTAATCGGGAAACACGGTACCTCCAATATTACAGTAATTTTAATAGGGGTAAAAGGTATGGGTAGTTTAAGCTTAAATACGTCTTTCGCTTCCGCGCAAATTTCATCATTTTGCCACTTGTAAATATATATAGCCTGATTTAAAGTACTGAAAATAATATTTTTAAATATTTTTTTATCACTTTAAATTTAAAAAAATGTTATAAATGTTGTAAAAGTTGTAGCTTTTCAAGTACTTCTGAACGTAGATCCCTTGTATATCTGTTCTTGTGTGTGTATTTGTCAATACATACATTATAAATGCAGGGTCTTTCCAAAAATGCGCCTAAATGCTCTTTTGAAATAAAACATGTAAAAATTTAGGTTATTTTAGTTTTTACTATTTTTATTCAAAATACGGGTTTTAGCTATTAGAGGCCATAGGCCTCTTGTATTCGCCATTTCCCGCTCGTTATATCTGTGCTCGATTAACTTAACGAAAAATTTGCATGCGAAAGCAACAACAAAGTTATCGAGTAAGATTCGCCGCTAGCGAGTATGGCTATAGGTCATTAGACGCACTGCCTTACCAACACATGTAATGTAAGGCAGCTCTCTGCCCGCGTTGCCAACATATGTTCATTTTTACCAGTTGCTTCATCAATTCGCCACTAGCTAACGCTTGGCGAAAAGAAAATACCCCATTAATGATACCATTTAAATGCCCACCATGAGCACGTCTGAAGGTAAAATCCGACAAACAATCGATTTATGATGGCCTAATTGTTGAAAACCTCGAGATATTGAGGTTGAAGTTTGTTCAGCAACACTTTGCGCAGCAGCAGCAATATTCTCAACAGAACGTCCAGTTTTGGTCTGCCGGCCCTTTTTCTGTCCTCGGCAGAACCGGTTTCTTTAAATTTTTTTACCAACCTTTTAATTGTCGACTCATTCAGACGATTATTTCCACCAAAAAAATCAGGAATTTTGCGTTATGTTGTTCTTTAAGATCGATCATTATTTATAATAAGTTTTAATAAGTTAACGCGTTGTTCTATCGGGTAAGTATCCATGGTTAAAATTGTACATCTGTCTGCTCGGCAAATGTCAAAGATGACATAAAAAAAAGGGTACCGCCTATGAACTATTCACTATTAACGTCTGGGCGTCACTTTTGAAAGACCCTTTACTACATACTGCGTTGAACCTGAAATCATTTAAACACCTAAATATATATTTACTACCACAAAGAAGTGGGAGAAGTAAGCAAGGAGCCATAAAAGCCTGCCTGCATAAACGCGATATTGTATTTACCTTTTGATGGAAACACACTTAACTTAAAAGCATCGAAATTTTATAAATCCCTTCATTAGACACTTCCTCCTCTTGACAATTCTATTTATATACTTGTATATAAGTACACATCTCCTCCGGAGAGAGACCGCTAAATAGGCAATGTCAGCAATCAATTGACGCTACCTCTATTGGTCATTGACATTTACGCATAAATATGCTTTAAGACTTAACCATACAAAGCAGCAGTCTATATAAACAGACAAAGGACAAATGACAAAATGAATGATTGAGCAAGGCTAGGGGTAAGAAGTATCCGCAGTGTCACTCAAAAAAGTCAAATTTACACTTGCAAAGTGTTTATTTAAGGCTTATTTTCAACATCAACTATAGCCTCAAAATTCAGCCCACAGAAGCAGGCGCACAACAAATTACGGTACCTAAAAATCAATGGGTTAATGGCGTTCAGGCAGTAGACCGAAAATGAAGATATTGGAGGCGGCAGAAGGAAGCGGCAATTAAGTTTTACAAGGAGCGGCAAATCACACCCCAAAATGCTGTCCTAGCTAATAATATGTCTAAAAAGGTGATCAAAACCAAGCGAAGAATGTATGGTACACAAACAAGCAACATAATAAGGTACAAATATGTATGGGCGAAAGCCAGTGGTAGGCAAAGCTCCATGTCGGTGTTGGCAAACAATGTCGGGTAGGAAATAAAATCTCAGTAAACGAAAAGATGTGAGAATTAGACAAAGTGGATGCGAACGGCAGGAAGCAGGAAATGCAAGAGAATTCGAGCAGGTGTTAAGTGTAAGGCGAGAAGCCGCGAGCAATTCAAATTACCGAAAAGACAAAAGCTAAAAGGCGATGCAATGTTTGTACAAAATATAATAATACAAAATTAGTTTTGGGCGATGCAAGGTATGAGGGGAGAAAACCAAAAATGAGAAACAATAGATAGAACTTTTATATGAAGTGAAACAAAAGCAAATCGAGATACGAAAGGCTGACTACCAATCCGCCTCACATTTGAGAATGTCGAAGCTATGATGATCTTCAAATTAAGATAAAACCATAGATAGCTGTTTGCTCTATTTGAAGGTGAAGTTTAATACCAGTTTAGGTGATACAAATTTTAAAGCCTTGCTACCGTACCATCCGAAAAAACAAACAAAAATACAATCACTTTATTATTATCAGTGGGGTTAGAGAAAAAGACGCATGGTTGACAAGTTTTAAGAGTATTCAAAAACATGTTCCCCTTGATATGAAAGGATTGGTAAGCATGTAATAATCGCACTTATCCTATACCCTTTGAAATTATTATTAAAGGAAAAAATTTAACTAAACATAAATTCTCGTATTTCAAAGGACATATACGAGGAATGGGTCGGATACATGTGTATGTGCTGATTTTTGGAGCAATTCATTGAAAAAGTTCAATTCAACGCCTCAGATATCATCTAATGCTTCGGGTAAGCAGAAAGTTACATACATATGTTTGCATGCATTTGAGCGACCCGGTAATCCAAACAAAATTGGATATGCGGTCCTTTGTTGGATGCTCAGATAAATTTAAATACTCTTTCAGTTTTGTGAATGAAAATTGCAATACATATGTAGACATTTACATAGACATACATATAATGTATATATGTATGTTTGACTGATTTAAATGCGCTCTACGTTTCTCTATAGCAAGCAATAACAGATTGACTTGTGCGAGTAGCTGTCATCTCACCAATGGGTTTTACGACTTAACATAAAGAGTTTTTATCGTTGATGGAACGTACCGCTTTTGCAGAAAATTCAAAACCAACGAATGTCGCCAATCCATAACATAGGTAATTTTGACAAAGTATTGTTTTTATTATCTTTGGAGTATGCGGTTATCAACTGAAAGCCCGAATATATGTATATTTAACAAATAATATAATATGCATATGTAGAACTGGGCATATGCATGTGTGTCCGGAGTCACTCCCAAGCCGAGTTGATGAGTTGCTGTGAATATATTCGAAAATAGCGGAGTCGCGAACATCAGCAGGTTACCTATACGACGCATAGCTAAGGATGGAAAAGCGTCAAACATTGTTTAGGTTGCTTCACATTTTCGAAAAATACACCTAACGGCACCTAATGAGTTTGAGAAGAACTTAAATGAATAAGACTGAATGAATTATAGAGAATGCGTCTTTAAACACATAAAATCCCAAAGGATTCGATGATTAACACACTGTGCGCATAGAGGACAGCCGCCCTCAAAAGCCCATTTTAGCAACAAATACGTTAGGGCCACGGATCCGAGAATGTCTAAGGTTAACCTGGCTCGACCAAATTAAAGCCGACCTGAAAAGGCCACGTATTAGAGAGCTGGAAGTCTATTGCTATAAATCGTGCAGAATGGAAGAGGATTGTGAACGAAGCTAAAGCTCACCCTGAGCAATAAGCGCTACTTGTTGTTGATGATGATGATGATGACCGGATGAATTTGTATATTAATATTGAAAGTATGTCACATCTACTTTTTCTGCCATCCGTGCTGCTGACTATTTTGTTTATTTTATGATGCTTGTTGTTGCTGCACTCGTCGCGCTGAGTTCACACCTGGCTGAATTGGTGGGCTGAATGTTGTTGGTGTGTTGAAGTGTTGTTTTCAATCGCTCGATATTTATTTTGGCGATTTTGTTACCTTTGATGACGAAATTCTTTAGTAGTTGACTTCTCGTGGCAGACGTACAGTTTGTCGTCTCTAACGAAAACGGCAAAAGTCCTTCTTAAATATGTTTGTATATGCATTTGGTTGCAAGCAGACACAGGTTTCAAATTTCCCATGATTTTGCGTAAATTACACTGATTAAAAAACTTTTTGACCGATTAATGCCTTATGACAAATAATATTTACTAATTGAAGACAGTACTTCGAGCCACCGAACAAACAATCTTTTCAAGTCAATGTGTATGTAATTCAATCTGGCGTTTTTTGATCGTATCGTGTGCCGCCCCATTGGGCCTACCGATTTTTGTTTTTTGGCAATTGATGCAATTTTTAGCCATTCTTGTGACGTCCTCTTCTTAAGTCCGCTTTATATGGCGCTCAGACTCGACTTTCGCTAAAGACTTTACTCGTACTTGGGATATATTGTGCAAAGAATTCAAAGTTTGTTGTTGAAAAATACCTGATGCGTGTACGAAAGGACGGTGACCTCCCACGAAAATATCGCACCAAATTTCCGTACACGTTTTTGGGATATCGATAAGTTTGGGTTAGAGTGCAGTCCCCTTCATAAGTTCTTCCAATTCAACGGTTGAATATTAAAGATCTGTGATGAATTGTTTTATGGTGGAACTGGTACTTGTGAACTCATGCTACTTTTCCTGGCGTTTGGTTTGTTGATAACTTATGATAGGTCAAGCAGTACTTTATTGACTGGTACATCGTCAAACTTTACCCCATAATTTGTCCCAATTTTCACATCTTTGCAAAAATGTTCAATGTTCCTGTTGACACAAAACGGGCATACAATGTTTTACTCTGAATCAACAAAACTAACGACATGTTTTTCGGTTTTTTTATTTTGTAAATTTATATGGATTCATATGTGTGTATGTATGCACAAATAAATATAGTATGTGTGTTTATGGGCACTTTATGCTTTTCACTTTTCATTTCACATTGTTTTATGCTTCAGTTTCATATGTATGGAATGTAGATATGAGTATAATCAGGGTGTGAATTTTATGCCCACTTTTTGTTGAATTTGCTATTGTTGTTTGATAAAACATAATTTCAGTGTTGTTTTATGGCTTAATCATAAAACAAAAGTTTTTGACTTGTGGTTTATGTGAATTACATAGTAACTAACAACAAAAGCTGCAACAGCACTAACCATGAACTTAAAAATTGATCAAAGGAGTGATACAGACATACATATGTGTACACATTGCATATAACAAACATACTTGCAGGCTTTTCTTAAAGGGGGAAATTATCAAAAATCTAGACTCGCAAGTGTGGCGCTTGATACCGAACTAAAATGTGCTACGGGACTTGGGGCTTCGTTGTCTTCCGCCTTTGACATTCATTGACATTCATGTTCATCCAAAAGCTGCGTTAATTGGAAATTTTCCACTCCGAGATGGCTGAAGGTGGCAAGCTAATTTTGTTTCCTTCTGCTTAAGATAACCGCCTTTGGCTTCATTTCCAGCTTAAAAAAGCTTCTTATGATGTTAAATGAGAAGCTAAGACCGCAAGGTTTTCTATTGCAAGCTATCAATTGACGGTTTTCATAAATTGCGTCTGGGCCTAAGGGTTTGCGGTATAGAAGTATATTTGAAACTTTTATAACCTTTTCTATATCCATTCCTCACGCTAATTGCTGCTATTTTATATTACGGTCTAACTGTTCATAGTATGGAAATAGAGTCGGAACAATTTTACTCATTATTAGTAAGCATTTTCCTTGAAGCTTCTCGGCGTCACTTACTTTACCTATATGCACCGGCAAATCGATCTTCGTAAAATTTGTATAATGTTTTTTTATTGACAGTGTCGTTCTCACTAATCTGCGATGGGTACCGTAGCTGCTTTCCCACTTGTCGAAAAATGTGACAGCAGGTAACTCTCTGCTTTCTTTTGTGCCTTCTTGCTTTGTCGCGAACCACAGCCTCGGTTAAAACCAAATAAAATAGTATATAGCTTTTTAATGAGTTTCGCCGACTTCCAAGCGCAGTGCAATTTCTGGTTGAATTTTGGTCGAATTTTTTGGCTTTATAGGCGTAGAAGAATAAGAAGAAGAAGAGGAACGAAAAAATTCTTTCCGGCAATCCTCTACTTTTGCAGTACGGCAAGCTCGACACAACCACAATGTAGACTACATACAATATAGAACAGCTAATAAGTGTGTATACAACAATACTTACATTGCGGCATCCCTCTGCGTTTTGTACGACATGTCAGTCGAACTCGTTGCTGCACCAATGTAACTAACTTATTCTGACGGCTGATGGTATTAAATGGGCGACGTGAGTGAAGTGTTGACTGACCTTCCACTTAATGCATTTTACCTATGAGCTACTCGATAAACATACAATCAACTGAAAGCTTTGTCCCTGGTTCTTCTATGGTTGCCTAGGATCAAGCCTAGTGAGATGAATTGCTTTACTATTATCGAATACTTGCAGTTTATATTACTTATACTTTATTTAGCAGAGAACAGCATAGCAGAAGAGAAGCATATCAGAAACGCATGCGAAAACTTTCGATTTGATCCTACTCATTTACTAGCCAGTGAAAAATAGCCAAAATTAAATAAAATATATATTGATTATATTAAAAGAAGAGTACCCAAAAAATGTTTCTTCAATGTTTATTTGTGTAATTTAATCCAAATTACTCTTACTAACAAAGCATCCAAGATAGAAAACAACGAACTCAAAAAGTAGATTTTGCTGATTGAAAGATTTATAACTTTAAAGCTGTAAAGTCATTAAATCTCTTGTAATAGGAACATTTGAGGCATATAGAGTTTTATGGAGATTCACAAAAACCTTCAATTTATGTTATGTTTATTAAAATGGGTAAGGTTCAAGCAGAGAGGCTGTAACCCAAAAGTTAGTATTGAAAGCGGAAAATATTGACAATATCTCTCTCCTGATCTCCAGGGTATTTTAAATTTATTAGCAAACATTTTGCATGGTGGGATCGGATAGCTGCAGCGTAATCAGCGAAAAGCAAATCGGATAAAGGCCTTTTGAATATTTTCTATACAGTTAACAAGCATGAGGGTGTCCAGATAAAGGAAGCAAGAGGATAAATGGCTGCCCACGCGAGTGCTCAACTTGAACAAATAATCCAAATTCGTTCATTGTGATGCTATATAGAGAAAAAAGAGAGGGAAAAGAAGCCCTACACTAACATAAATCTAGCATGGGTTGTCAAAAGTAACTTTAAAGTACGTGGATCTGAGAATTCAGAACAGTCACAAAGTCTACATTGCAAACGACTTATAAATAATAAAGTTGTATATGGTTGACGGAGGTAAATTTACTATCAAAGATTTATCCAAGTCTTTAAACTCATGACAAATTTTAGATAGGTGTTGGGAAAATGATAACAAATTTTGAAAACAGTGCTACGTTTGCTATATGTGGCACGATAAAATTTATTAATATTCAACGATAAGCGATTCATCTCACACCACAGTGAAGAGTGAATCATAAAGTGTCCTCTATTATGGAGTAAATTTTTAAGTCGTCAGCACAAAAAAGAAATTTTTATAAGTAGTTGAAGTTATTTATGAACATAATAGAAAATAAAATACCCCAGTACACTTCCTTGGAGTACTTCAGAAAAACTAAAAAAAGTTGTCGAATGCGTTTGCTCAACATTAACAAAGCAACTGCAATTAATTAAGGAAATTTCAAAAAATTGATTTTACGTTTTTTCGATATTTCGAAAGTATAGTATCATACTGTAAAATTTTCAGGCGTTATTCCCAATATTATAGCTTCTAGAGAGTGGTCCGCGCGCTCCTGTACCTCAAACTTTAAACTCATTTATCTCGCAACGACTTTTTTCGGCCTGGTGTTGTCAAAAAAACAAAAACTATTCAACCGAATCGTCTGAAATTTTTTGTTACAACATCATTTCGCCATCGCCCGTACTGAAATCATATTATTATTTCAATTATTTCGTATTTTTTATTAAAAACTGAAAAAAATCCGATTTTTGGAGCTTAAAATTCAAAATCGCGCCATTTTGTCATTATTTTTTCACCCGGGATATAGCTACAGTGATACTGATTAATAATTTTTTTGGTTTTTGTGTTTGAAATAAAAGAGCCAAAGTGGACAACACCGCCCAGGTCCAATTTTTCGGGAGGGTCAACTTCAGCGCCATTTTTGAAATTATTGAAATTAAAAAAAATAGGTTGTTTTTCATTCTTGTTTGTAAAAGAAGTTAAATAAACAGTATAAAAAATTTAAATATCGTTTTTCATTTTTTTTATTAAACAAAAAATTCCTGAAAATATCCTAAATTTTCGACCTCTAGAGCACCGGGACCCCTTAAGTCGTATTTAAGTAATACTCGTAGATGGTGGGTTGTCTCTATTGGCAGCGAGTCATCTGAACCCTTCCATACAATGTCCGGCAGTATTCTAAGTCCGCTCGTTTTCATATTGTTTGTAATAACATTAGCTCTTGCTTTTCATTTGCTAAGCCATCAACGCAAACTCCTGAATATATAAGTAATGATTTATTGAAGATTATTTTCATAGGTGAAAATAACTGCTGGAATATCAGTCGGCGAGAAAGGTTTTATGCTTAGAATTTCATGTATGGCATCATCATCTGGCAATCTTAGGTGCCCAAAATTCAGAGTTGATGATTGCTTTAAACACCGATCTAAAAGGCGATAAGAAACGGGATCACTAATTATTCGCACAAATTATTCTGCGAAAGGATTGACTGCTTCGAAGGGCGTGTTAGCCATAATTTAATGATTTAAAACTCTAAATTTAATGATTTTATATTGAAATTTAAAAATAATAAATAATAGGCATTAGTTAGAGCAAACAGAAGAATTCATCTCTATAGAGCTGACATGTAGCACTGAATATTTGCTTACTGGCTGCACTCCTTGGCAGCGCAGATAGGTATTTAAAGCCACTATTTTCATTAGAAAATATTGAATCAAATCATGAATTTAAAAATTGTTACAAAAACAAAATGCGGTTGGCCAAAGTTCGTCCTAGACTAGAGCATGAAAATAAATGCTTCCATGGTCACACTCTTCATTCAGTATAATCTGAAATTCAGCCGAATATTGGAAAATAAATAAGATAAATATGAAATAAGAGAAATAATAAAAATATTTATGGTATAATCCCTGGCTGATCGGAAGAAACTTAGACGCTTTCACTATATATGTTATCAGTGAAATTTTAATTTATAGTAATAAAGTAGTCCTATAATTATAATCAAAAGTTAACTGCAACAGTATAGAGCAAATAAGTGTTTAAGTATACGCGCAGAGCGTTTGTGTCATACATACATACAAGTATATCCCAATTATTACGTTTAACAAGCCTACCTACACGCCGAATCTCAGTCCGTACTACAACGAGCGTAGGCGTATGCATATAAACGATTGTGTGTAAATTCGTTTTTGTTAGTCATCAACTTCCCAGCGTGTTGTCTGCAACTGACAATGGGTGGTAACGCGATCACCACCAATGCCATTTGGGAAGCACGCCCCTTTGCTGTTTGTGGCCGCAATTAACGCCGAATTTCCATTGCATGCGGAAAACGAACAACCGCGCGAATGAAAATTCAATTCTTGGTGCCTACCTTGTGTTGTTCTTTTAGCCTGCATTTGCATCTTGCTCTTGTGCAACGCTAATTACAAACTCTGACCGCCACAAATCAACGAAATCCACTTAAGCAACTTAAAGTTGTTGAGCTGTTGAGCTGTTGAACTATCTGGTTTTCGTGCGTTTAATCACACTGACTCCTCAGTTGCCCCAGAACGAGAAAGTATGCACAAGAAAAATTAACGCCATCATCAGCATAATTAAGAACTCCTAAGTTAATTTGCGGTTTCAGCTTTGCAAGAACGCCCAACGAAGCAAATTTTTGCCTCTTTCGGAATCGTTCCTATTTATTTGATGTTTGCATACTAATTTGGCCACACAAACCTTCGGCCGGCCGCGAAGGATGCTCAATATATAATACTTACCACTGGCCATCACTTTACGGCTTGCATTTCCAATTTCCACTTTACAAATGCCTTTTTAATGCAATCGACGATAAACTTGCACTTCGCCGCAGAAGGTGCTTTACTAGCTTTGCAATTAAACCGCTTATTTATAGTTAATGTGTAGATGCTAAAGCAGGGTGGTTCGTATAATGGTTTCTTATTAAAATTTAAAAAGTTAAAAAATTAAAATCAATTTTTTCCAGTATATTATTGATTCATTTAAAAGAGCAAACATTCACATTATCTATGAACCCGATTTTATTTAATTCGCGTAAACATTAATCCTTCAAGACACGTCACAAAAATACTGTAACGGCATCAAATCATAGCTTCGAACACGAATATCGAGCTTAGGGCGTAAGAGATCGATTGTAGTATGGGGTGTGTGGCATGACGCACCATACTACTGAAACCAAAGATCATTCAAGTTCATATCATCAATCGTTTATCACACCGAACTCTCACTCTCTGAGAATACATTGGCTTCTCGACAACCAATCGCCAGGTGCGGCATCTTCGTCAGGAAAGATTATTTTGACTTCATTTCGTTAAAGTCACTGAATGGCCTATATAATATTGACTTTGGAAATAAGCTTGCAATTTTTCCCATAGGTGTTCAAGCTTAAAGCGATTCCTTTCATTCCGCGGAGATATGATACTGACTTTCTGATAAGATTTCTAGCGGGCAAGAGTTGTTAGGCGGTCGCCGTAGTCGAATCGGTTGGTGCGTGACTACAATTCGGAAGTGCGTAGGTTTGAATTTCCGTATATGAAACAGCAAAATGATGGAGCGGTCACCCCTCGGCAGGCAATGAAAAAAACTACTCATAAAAAGTATTTTTAACGTTCGGAGTCGGCTTAAAACTGTAGGTCCCTCCATAAGTTGAACAATATCACAACGCACCCCACAACGGTTAAACATATATAATATTTTTAAGAGCAATTAATGTCAAAATAACAGAGAAAAAAAATCACAGTATCTACACCCTGTACACGATACATCCTTACTGCCGTTATAAACAAGTATGTAAAAATTTAACATGAGTTAAAAGTTGTTTTTGAAATGGAAAAAATAAAGTGGCTGACAAAATTTGATTTACCATAGGACTCTTTCGTCATAATTGAATAAAATTTGGGCCTTCTGAAATGCCTAAACCGCATACTCAGTTAATTCAACAATCGGTTTCTCGGAGGCAAATAAACATTTGTAAAGCTGAAGAGCAGATTTTCAGGCGGGGTGTGTTCGAGCTTTAAAAATTTCGGCAATATTACCTTGTAATGCAACACAGAAACTTTTTCTACTCAACCCAGTTGGAGGACTAAAAGTGAGCAAATTTTGTAATAAATGCTATTTTAATATTCAATGTAGTTTATCTCTTGTTTTTATCGAAAAGTTAAGTTCCCTTTCAGGCTTTGAATGTACATAAAATATGATTTCGGCCATTTGAGGTACAGTGTATGGAAAACGAAAATTGTTCCTCCAGATTTACCCCTACCAAAGGACTAACTCTAAAGAGAATTTTCAAACATAGTTGTTACTTTATACAGTAACTTTTTCCGAGGTTATCATCACCTTTCTCCATTATCTCATCAGCGCAAAATAACTTCTAAAAATATTGTAGCAGACTATCCGCTGAGCATCAAGCCAGTAACTGGGTTGTAATATTGTGCTAACTATTGCGCAGCTCGAACACTGCCATACTTTCAGACACCATGACGACCTGTTTAAAAATAAAATATCTAGGCGGTCCATCAGCTTAAATATAACAAAGGAAACGTATGTAAATGGCTTTGGGAAAATATTTCTGATATTAGATTCAAAATTTTGTCGGGCTATATACTGAAATATAATCATAAATAATCAATATAAAGCACATATGACATATATACAATAATTAAATTACATTAGAAAATCCACTAACGATCAAAACTATTGACCGAACTTGTGTCATTAGAGGCAAAGCAACCAATATCTTTTCTATATTCTGCAATTAAATACTTATTGTACGGCCGCCGTAGCCGAATGGGTTAGTGCGCGACTACCATTCGGAATTCACAGAGAGAACGTCGGTTCGAATCTCGGTGAAAACATCAAAATTAAAAAAAAAATTTTCTAATAGCGGTCGCCCCTTGGCAGGCAATGGCAAACCTCCGAGTGTATTTCAGCCATGAAAAAGCTCCTCACAAAAATATCTGCCGTTCGGAGACGGTTTGAAGCTGTAGGTTCCTCCATTTGTGGAATAACATAAAGGCGAACACCACAAATAGGAGAAGGAGCTCGGCCAAACACCCAAAAAGGGTATATGTACTTCACGAAGTATTAACAAAAGTTACCATCAATTTGCCATTTCAAAAACAATTAATTAAAATGTGTTTTTTTTTTTAATTAGGTTCTCTAGTTTTGCTGAATACTATTTCTGTTTAGGCATGAGTCTTTCACCCCAGCTTAAATTAAGGAGTACATTTCCAATCTTAACCTTAACTAACCTTTGATTTCGCGCCGCCGGTAGATAACTATTTTTTTTATAGTCGCTTTAAAACTAGATTCGTCTTCGTCTTGGCCTCTTAATAGTCTTACCAGACAGCAAACATTAAATGCCTATCTCCCGCTCTAATGATTCCGGCTAACGGTCTGGTATGGGCTTTTGGAAATTTATCAATTTAGGTGCGCAAAGGTAGCCGTAACAGCAACAACAGCCGCAATAAAATCAATAGACATTTTCTGCATTTCACCGCACATCCCAACGAAGAGAAACGGCCAGAGTAGATGAAGTGATTAGTCGCCGAAATCCGGAATGGTGTGCGTACGATACCAAAATGCTTTCAAATTCTATATGTAAGCGATTGTAAGGATGATGGGAAAGCGGTTGGCGAAAATCGTTCACTTCTCCCAGACAAAAATGGCAAAATCGCAATTCAACGCTTTGCCAACCTGCATTCACCTTATTTCCACTAGAAATCTTAAATTTAACGAATTTGCAGGTGGTTCTATGTAAATACCTAGAACGGGATAACAGCAGCTTGGGTGTATATCCAACAAAAACTTTTGTCTAGAGAAGTCGTAGCCGTTTCGTTTTCATAGCCTTGTTGTTTTCGCTTTCTGACATTTCGACGCACTTACCTTCCCTCCTTTACCATCGTATTTCGGCAAATGAGTTGCCGAAGATGTTGATGACGATAATAAAAGCAATTTAGGAAGTTTTTGAGTGCACTTGGGCGAGAGCCGTGGCTGTCTTTCGCGCGTATACGTTACGAAAAGTAGATTCTGCCACAGGCCTGGCCTTTACTTAACATCGAAGGGTGGCGGGTGGATAAAGTTTAAAAATTTCAAAAACTCATTTACAACTTGTGTGCGATGCGTGGCATGAACGATGGCGTTGCGATGTGCGCTCATGCAGCCAATTATTGTTGTTGGTCCTGTTTGCCCTATAATGCATTTCGCGTTTCAACAATTTTAGCCAAATGATGATCCACAAGTGAAAAATGCATCCAGCTCACATTCGCCTGCTTACTTGTACATAGATGAATGTATATGGTACGTCCATATAAAATATACTCGATGAAAATTTAATTAAATTCAAATTTGAAATTATTTCTTCGAAATCTGAACTCATCGAGGCTCTTGTATGTGTTATAGGCAATTAAAAAATTGGTAAAAAAACTTTCAAATGGGTCATTATTCTTCAAATGTTTTAGACTTTATGGAAAGCACATGCACTGAGAGCAAATTGTTGCTCAAAAATGTTAACTAAGCACTTGTGTTCGACTGTTAACTTATCCAAACGGACAAAGTATGACGGTGAAAAGGTCAAAAGCTTCTCATATTAACTTTTATAAAACGCAACTATTTAATATTGCATAAGCAGCATTAAATCAGGCGTGAGCAGCTACAGCAGACCAAATGAATTATTTGTTACAGACACCGTCACGCAGATGGAACTCAATAGATCTATTATCTTTACCATTTTGGTTGTGGGTTTTCTCCGTTTTCAATACTTTTCAAAATCAAATTTCATAAGTATTTGTTGAATTTGACAGCTTCACAAAGTCTAATAAAGTACATATTTTCACTTAAAAATGGGCAGCATTACGCCCATGCATCAATTTTTACTTGATCAAGTTATCTTGACCGGCCGCCGTAGCCGAATGGGTTGGTGCGTGACTACCATTCGGAATTCACAGAGAGAACGTTGGTTCGAGTCTTGGCGAAACACCAAAATTAATAAAAACATTTTTCTAATAGCGGTCGCCCCTCGGCAGGCAATGGCAAACCTCCGAGTGTATTTCTGCCATGAAAAAGCTCCTCATAAAAATATCTGCCGTTCGGAGTCGGCTTAAAACTGTAGGTCCCTCCATTTGTGGAACAACATCAAGACGCACTCCACAAATAGGAGGAGGAGCTCGGCCAAACACCTAACAGAAGTGTACGCGCCAATTATTTTTTTTTTTTAAGTTATCTTGACAGAAACTTCCTAACAGACCCAACAAAAACAATTCCTCTCTTGAACTTGAACCTTTTATTACACAGTTACGGAGATGAACATTCAGGTATTAAATTAATTCATTAATTTTTGCTGCATTACTCTTATGCGAGGGGTGCCTTTTATATGTCGGGATTAGAGAACAAAAACAAATTTTAATCATCGAAAATCACTTTTCAAAATATTCTCCATGAAGATCTATACACTTTTGCATGCGTTTGAACCAATTGTCGAAGCACTTTTGCCACTTTGAATTAGGTACCTCCAAAACATGCACTCTGAATGCCTCAGCCGCTTCTTCAGGTGTCGAAAAACGTTTACCTCTCAGTTTGTTTTTTACGTACGGGAATAAAAAGAAATCATTCGGTGCTAAGTCAGGACTATACGGCGGATGACCCATTAATTCGATCTTTTGGGTGCTCAAAACTGCAGTTGTTTGAGCCGATGTGTGAGAGCTCGCATTGTCCTGGTGAAGAGTGATCCGTCTTTGGCGATTGGTTTTCCTAATTTCTTGGAAGACAACTGGCAAACAAATGGTTGTATACCACTCAGAATTTACTGTTCTGCGTTGTTCTAGTGGTACGGTTGCGACATGTCCAGTTTTTCCGAAAAAACAGGCGACCATTTGCTTGGAAGTGCTTCGTGCGCGAACAACTTTTGTTGGATTTGGCTCATCTTGAAACACCCATACGGTCAACTGCTGTTTACTTTCGGGCTCATACGCGTAAATCCATGATTCATCACCTGTCACCTGTCAGACGTGTTTCGAAGCCACGCGATCGTATTTTTTGAGCATTTCCTTCGACCAATCGACACGATCCTTTTTTTGAGCGATTGACAAATTGTGTGGGATCCAACGCGAACAAATTTTTTGACAGTCAAATGTTTATGCAATATTGAATGTATGCTGGTTCCACTAATGCCTAAGATTGTCTCAATCTCACGATAGGTCACATGACGATCTTGCAATATCAGTTCGCGCACAGCATCAATGGTTTTCGGAACAACAACTGATTCTGGACGACCTTCACGAAATTCGTCTTGGAGTGAACTACGACCACGATTGAATCCGAGCTTCATCGCCAAAAAATGAATTAAGTTCATCCATGCAATGTTGCTGAGTTAATCCACGTCGAAAGTTGTAAAAAATAATCGCATGAAAATGTTGACGATTTAATTCCATTTTTGGACCGAGATGAATCTTTTAAGTTACTATAAACAACACAAATAGCGCTGGTATTTCAAAACGTTCTGAGTTCGACGATTTAAAGTTATTTCATCTCGTTGAATAGTAATTGTATTTTACAGTGTTCTGTAATTTCTCTCAACCAATACGAATTAATGCAACCGGCCTGCCTGTCGACTGACAAATATTTATCAGTTTTTTATGAGTTTTGCATTCCATCTTTTATTGATCATTTTCAAGTCTTTACAATATATATCGCGTTTTTCAAAGCATTTGAAAAAGTTAGTCACTTAACTTAGGTATCTAACATAACTTTTTTCGCATTCCATTTTCTCATCGTGAGCCATCCAGAATTGTGTTGTTGTTGTTTATTCCGATGTTTCTAAAGATAGTAACTCAGCTCCCTTAGCCTTTCTTGCTTTTATAACGATATATTTAAATTAAAAATCTTTTTTTTTTGTTATAAATCTTCTCTACTGTTACAATTCATTCAGACACTGTCAAGCTCCAATCAGATCTCAATCTTTAATAGTGGATCGACGTTTGCTTTGGGATGTGAATAATCCTTTCGATTTGGCTGCAGGGAAGTTCCAAAAACTGTTCCGGCTAACTCCTAACTTCATTGAAAACCCAAATTTAAAGGTTCTAGAATAGCAGCGATTTCGACTGAAAAACAGGTAAATATTGTAATCTTCAAGCCTACTCAATTCTAAATTGCTCGTAAAACGGGGGAGAAATAATTCTTATGCGCTAAATATTTTTTAAATTTATTTTGTTATATTTTTAATGAATTTCGTAATTGCAAATTTTTTTGTTTATGCGTTTATTTATTATTTTATCCCCGATGCCAAAAAAGTGCTTGCAAAAGTATTTTTTAAAAATGAATTTTTAAAATTTTAGTAATAACAAAAGGACACAACTTTTTTTTATTATACTTACAACAAATAAGAATAAAAACATATTAAACTTTTGCGGATGATTGATGCCTAAGAACCGAAAAAATCAGTTTTAATTACATGTTAGTTGAATCGATTAAGTGTAACAATTTGCGCATTAAAAATGGCATAAGTTCTCTAGGTTAAGCGACTTAGATCAAATTTTCCGGTTCCGGTTACTCTAAAATTATTGTTCACTTGCCTCATACGTTTTAACTTAGAACACACTGTCCGAATAGAACTATCTGTATTTCCAAGGCTCCTTTGTTTAGTGATTTGAAAGAATTTAATCATCTTTCGAATTCTCGAGCTGTCAAAGCTTAATTTATTTTTTTATTTTTCAATTAACTGATTACTTAATTTATTGTATTTCTAGCTTTAAAGTTCAAATAAATAAATGTTTGACTGAAGTTGCTCACTTGAAAATGTTTTCAAATTATTTTTAAAGCAAAATCTCTGACTTAAAATCAACAACAAGAAATGCTCTCCTCTAAATTGAAAAGTTGCTCAGATTAATTATTAACGTATTTTATTATAATATTCGTTTGAGCCTGATTGGCTCCCTTAAGCAATTCTAGCAAACAGTTAAGTTTCAATGCGTTTTCTATCAATCGATCCGCCTTTACTCCATCTCGCTAAACTCACCTTTTCAAACGGATTTCAGAAAAGTCTAAACGGTAGTAGAATTTATAATTTTGTTCATCTATGAAAACTATTCTCCCAACTAATTGTTTGGCTTATATTGACGTTGCTACTTATAATTATCTTAAATTTTAGCCACATTTATTTGCACATAACAATATTGTATTTTTAATACTCGTATTTCATCTTGTGAATCTTGAATGGAAGCATTTTTTAATTTTTTCTCTAAAATTTATTAACCAGGATGCAATAGTGTCCCGTTAAATAAAAGGCAAGGAGACAAGACTTTTGTCTACGGATTTTATATAGCCGTTACGAAGAGGAAAAGGCAATAAAACATAAAAAAGCACCCAGATATGGATTGATAACAGAAAAACATTAGCGGAGCTACCAAACAAGGCATACATAGTTTTGCGAAACGTTTTTAATGCAATGTTTCGCTTACAATATTTTCCGAAACTCTGGAAAGTGGCAGAGATAATTACATTGACAAAACCCGATAAAGATCCAACTACCGTATCATGTTATATAAGCTTAATGCCGGCAATATGTAAAACTGCTGAAAAATTACTGCATGATCGACTAAGCCATTCTCTGGAAAAAAACGTATAATATCCGATCATCAATTTGGATTTAGAAAAAAACAGTCGACTATCTAACAGTTCCATAGAATTACAAATACAATCCAGTATTTTTGGACGTAGCTAAAGTGTTTGGCAAAGTGTTGCACAAAGGCTTACTCCACAAAATAAAAATAATTATGCCTTTTGACTATATCTCATCATAAAAAGCTACCTAACTGACCGAAGTTTCTATATTAAATATGACAATCAATGTTCAGATAATCATCAAATAACAGCTGGAGTTCCGCAAGTAAGCGTTCTTGGACCACTGTTATATGTTATATTCACCGCAGACATACCACCTCCTGACGAAGTTAATTCATCAAACGTTCGCAGACGATACAATACTTTTGGCACCGGACAAAAGCTTAACTATCGCTACTAAAAAACTGCAGCGATACACAAGCGCAGATAAGAAGGAATGGTTCGATAATTGGCGCCTAAAAATAAATGAAGACAAAAACATACAGGTTATATTTTCTACCAAAACAAAATGTACTGCAGTTCCAATTAAAATAAATGGGAAAGCAATTACAATAAAACCAACTACTAAATACCTAGGAATTCATTTGGATTCGAAACTAAATTGGAATCACCACATAAAGCAAAAGATCAAACAAATAAATGAAAAACTTCGACAACTTCATTGGTTAGTCAGCACAAAATCCAGACTTACTATACAGAACAAGCTGTTAGTGTACAGAACTATGATTAAACCAATCTGGTTATATGGACTATAGGGATGGGGAACGGCTTGAAAGTCTCATATAATAAAAATAACAACCGAAATTCTTCGAATTTTGACCATGTCAGACAGGTACACGAAAAATGATGAAATCCACAGGACTTTTAAGCGATGTATGTAAATCCTAGCCAAATTGTTGAACAACATACTTAATGTCAATGGGCAGATGTATAAAATAAAGAGGAAAGAAAAAGGCAAAAGACAATAAATTGCTTACACCTTTTATTAGGTGTTTGGCTTGGCTCCTCCTCCTATTTGTGGTGTACGTTTTGATGTTGTTCCACAAATGGAAGGACTTACAATTTTAAGCCGACTCTGAACATTTAATGGTTTTTTGTGAGGAGCTTTTACATGACAGAAATACACTCGGAAGTTTGTCATTGACTGCCGAGGGGCGACCTCTATTAAAAAACCGGTTTCTATCTTTTAGTGTTTCATGCACGCATACTCGAATCTGTGCACCTTAGAATGGTGACCACGCACCAACTCATTAAGCTATGGCGGCCAGGTTTATCGGTCCCAAATAAAAAATGTATGTTCAGATCTTAAAAAATTTTCACACTCAGCTCCAATGTACTGTTAGTCGGCAAAATTATAACTTTTATTTTAATTTTGTTTTACATTTTACTACCGAAATTGTTTATCTAATTGGGAAATTGTATCATTACCTACTTATAAAGCGCCGAGAAGCAAAATCGTTAACAGCTGGTATGTCAAAAGGAAAGCGGAACATCAACCACGGATTTTTTGTGTTTAAAAAACAGATTTAGCATTTCTGTGTAGAAACACTTCTGCGACCGTAATATTAAAAATAAATTCCTAAATAAAAAATATAGTACAAATTATTGGCGTCAATTGGCTAGCGGCTAAATATTTAAAAATGTTGCAGAGCTTTGCCCTCTGTTCTATTTTGGCGCATGCCAACAACAATCACTTCTTTTCGACCGACTCCCACCCTCTTATTTATATATCTGCTAGACCTTTACTCTGAGCAACGATAAGAGAACTTAAGCTGTTGGCCATTAAAAGCAATCAAGCGAAATTGTTTTCCCAGTTCTTTAGAGCTACTATTATTTTTTCCTCTTTTCTTCTTATTTAAGTGAACACTTTCGACGCGGGAAAAAGCTATTTACATATACATATATACATACTTGCATACATACATAGGTATATATATAAGGATGTTTATAGCTACTAGTTCAGATCTAAAGCTACAAGTCTGTATGGATGATTTTACAAACTCACTGCAGGCATGTCATTTGGTGATTTCTTGTTTCTATTTTAAAAAATTTTTGTCTTCTCCAAAAAGTTGTGACAACATTGACGAAGGCTGCAAGCACAAAAGGGCTAAGTGCGTGGCGGCTTAAGTACCTCACAACTAAAATTGGAAGAGTTCCTGAAAAAAAGATAAAAAAACAAAGCCAAAAAAATCTTCTAGCGCGGATAGAACAAAAGAAATTATGCATAGGGCCTCACTTAATTCGTTGCAATTAGCTGATTTTGTCTTAACGATGGGTAGAAAAGCGAAACATGTACATATTTTGGATGGGAAAGATGTTGAAACTCTAGCGTTACTTCTGCTTCTCGCCTGGAAAATAAGAAAATAAGAAACAGTGCGAAATGTGTTGTATGCTTCGACACCGACAAGCAAAGACAAAGGAGCAAAGCTGAAACAATTCATAGAAAATAGGGACGTCACTATTTTCGGCTGTGGCAAAGAACATGTAAATAAGCACACCAAAAATTAGGTACGCATAAAAACCAAATGAAATAAAATAAATCATGCATATTCGAAAAGGGAACGATTGCGTGTATAGCACAAGTCGCAGGTTCATTGATGGATAAAGTGGATAAGTACAGATATGGTAAATGAGAACGGAGAGTCCATGGCCTCTTGACTTACAAAGATATATTAATTTCCAAAAATCTCTTATAATGGTAATAATCGGAATGGTGGAATCTTGCCGTCTCTCACACATTTTCCACTACCTTTTATATTTATTTTCTTTATATTTTTTTTTTTCAGAAAATCATTTATTAATAAATAAATCGTTGTGATTTCGGTAAATTAATTTCTTTTGAATATTAAGAAGTTGTAATAAAGAAAATATACCATTCACTGGCAATGATGGTGTAGGAATACAAATACCATTGGCATGTCCTGGGTGTCAGTACAGCTGTTGTTATCCTTCTCACAGCCAGTCTATAGTATCACCGCCTCGAGTGCTTTAGAACAGTAACAACTACTGACAAGAGACTGTGGCAACAGCAGCGGCATCATTCTATTTAATTGGCCTAATTTAGCATTTTTAATTTACAAAGAAAATTGAGTGCGTTTGCAGCATCAAAGTGGAGCAACAACAAAATTACTACTTTTCGCCAATACAGCAAAGTGTCAGAGCGTTGAATCACCTACTTCTTGTGTTCTGTTATCTAATGCTTTTGGTTGCTTGTTCTTATTTATCCTTCTTTTTTCTACTTCTGCTTGTGGCGCTTTGATTTCGTTTTTTTTTTTCCGCTCATTGATTTTTCAGTCTTAGTGCCGTTACGCCCTTCGAAAAACTGCCACTCCATTAAGATTACTCGGGAGCTTCAAGTTGTTTTCTCGAGCCCAAAACGTATTTTTTATAATTTATTTCCTTTTTTTTTGTGCTCAAGTAGCAAATATACAAATTTCACACACACACTAACTGTGCATGGGGCAATTTCATGATCAATAATCCATGTGAAATCTACAAATTTCCCCTTTTGGAAACAGGATTTTTTAATAAAATAAAATAAAATCTTTCACTCTCCCATTTTCGACTTTTTGAGGGTGTCTTAATAACTTTTGCGATTTTCAATTTAAAAAACATCTTTTTTTTTATTTGTGAACTGATTGCCAATTCGAGACAAGTTATAGAATTTACTCGACTAACGATAGAAACCATTTGTTCTTGTGCCATACGCTAGCGGGTGCATTTATTTATATATTTTAGTCTGTAAAATATAAGTTTCTTACAGACTACTTACCTATTATATATTATTTCAAAGTACTAGATATGGACAGCAACTAATAAAAAAAATTAGTAATTAATAATAAGGATTCAAAAATAAAAATTTGAATACATATTCCGAATATGTGTAAAGGGTGATCAATTTAGAGGTATTGAATTTTAAATTGAAATAAAACAACGAAAATCCAATGATTGGACAATCTTTATTGTGTTAGTGTACACCCATTCATTTTAAAGATGCTCACATCTACACACCTCCAGACAACAATTCTTTGGATCCTCTCACGCACTTGATTTTCTTAAAGAGCCATCTACTGACTGTCTACAAATTTCTTTAGCTTACATTTACCTCTGCTTATTTTATTTAGTATTTAAACAATTACTTAACGTTAGACCTTATTTAAAGTACATTTACATTTTTTGTTATCAGACAACCGATGGCCCATGCTGCTAGTGCTGCTGTCTCCTTATATTTGTATAACTTGTTATTAAACAAATTTAATAATAATAATAATAATAATAATTAAAGATAGTCGCTTTCAAATGTCGGCCGCAACTGCGCCATAATTCGGTCATCCGTAAATACCAAAGCACATCGCTAGAGGACTTCGGTCGGTATCTTGTGAATAACTTTAGAAATGTTGGCTTCCAATGCCTCAATCGAAACTGGTTTATCCAAAAAGCATTGCGACTTTACATACCCCCGCAAATTAAAGTCCAAAGTTGTGATAATGCACAATCTTAGTGACCAATCCGCTGGCCCGAGACGAGAGATAAAATGCTCACCGAAACGGCAACGCAGTAAACCCATTGTCTCGCGGACTGTATAGCAAGTAGCGCCGTCTTGTTGGAGCCAAATACTCGTATTGTGGAGATCACAGGCTTCAATTTCAGGCATCAAATAGTAATGTTCGTCTTTGAATAAATATGGACCGCTGATTCTCCAGCCCATAAGCTGTCCCAAATGGTTGTTTTTAATGGATCTAATGGCTGTTCTTGAATAGCTTCGGATCGTTCTTCAGCCCAAATACGACAATTTTGCTTATTGACGTAGCCATTAAGCCAAAATATGGGCCTCATCGTTGAACACCATAAGTTGCCGCTTATTACAGAGCCTCGATTTTCGTAATACAATTGTAGATACTTGTAAACGTTTTGCGGCAAACGTTTTTTCAATAAATGCTGAAAAATATATGTATTTCATTTGACAGTAGTCACGCGTGATCTGTCAAAAGAACTATATTGAAAAAATTACCTCCAATCTGAGCCCCTTTTATGATATATCAGGTTTCGAAATTCCGATCTCATCAGCACCTTTAGAAAACGCAGGAACTTATGGACTGACCTGATATGTAGACACACAGTCAGCGACAAAAGAGAGTGTACACCATATATTGGCAGGTTTTCACTATTTATTTTTTTATTTTAATTACTTTTTTATAAATCTATAGTTTATACTACAAAAAAAATCTCCTAAACAAAAACCATTTGCCGTTCGGAGTCGACTTATAACTGTAGGTCCCTCCAGTTCTAGAACAACATCAAGACGCACATTTATAAAAAATCGGCGAAAGGAAAGTTTTTCAAAAAAACACACGTAAAATTCGGAAAAATGCATGAAAGTACAGTATAATACCATATAATTTCATGTTTGAAGATTATTTCATGCAAATGATGACCGCGACTGCGCTTCAAATGGTCCATCCGCTTAGTCCAAAATACAAAGAACGACTAACAACACTGAATAAAAGATGAGAGAAAAGACCTTTTTGCTTCCAAGGTTTTGAGGTTAATTAAGAGCAAAATGCTTAGATATGTAAAAACAATATACATATCTCCATTTCAAAACGATGCGATCGATAGTTGCCTCAGAACGAGATTAAGAAATTTCGCTATGAAAGGAATAGTATTCAACTAAAACCAAACGTAACAATTTTGTCAAAAAGTGTCCATCCTTTGTGGACTGGCTAGAGTATACTTATTTTATATTATTTATTTACGTTCTGAAGGATATGCTTCGAAATAGAAAAATGGAAATACAAGATACAATAAAAATCAATCCAATTATTAGCGCAAAATAGACAGCCTACTTTCAACAACTTTTTCTTCAAGCCCCCGATATGCGTACGACAATACTCCAAACTGCAAGTAGGTACGTATAATACCGAGATTAATGAAGACGACATTGATGCTGCTGTGACCAACATAAAAAATAGAAAGGCACCGGGAGAAGACCTTATTTCAAACGAAATGCTTACATAGGGTGACAAAACATTACAGCGCGAAATCACATGACTATTTAATATTATATTGTGTGTATATGTGCTTTGTTGACTTACCAAAAGCATTTGACCAAGTCAAGCTACAGGATGTTTTGAATAGCTTAGCGCAAAAATCTGTACCAGCTGATAGACTTACTGTCATTAAAAATCTTAACGACTGATGTAAAACAAAAATAAGAGTAGATGGAAAATATTATATATTGAAGAAGTCCATGTGTAAGCGGAATACGGCAAGACGATTCCCTTAGTCCATTGCTTTTTAACACAGTGATGGACCAAATAATAAAGGCGGTCAAAACATCAGATGGATACGAGTACAAACTTGCTAACGTGAGAATACCAATTTTATGTTATGCAGACAATACTGTTTTAATAGCTGAATCAGAAGACAGTCTCCAAAGACCACCACCCAAATTTTTGTAACAGCAAAACAATTCAGTGTGGAGGTATCCAGAGAAAACACTAAGAGTTTGGTAGTCTCCAAGGATCCAATTAGATGTAAACTTGAAATAGAGAGAACAATGATAGAGCAAGTTATGAAAAATAAATACTCGTATCTGTGGGTAGAGACATTAAAGAGATTCCAGAAAAATGTATGCAGGCTGCACATGTTTCGGTATGCTTCAGATATGTGAGTTGAGGAATAAATATATGAGAACTGAAAGCAAATCGCGTAAATATAAAACTACAATCAGGCTTATACTGATTTATGGAGCTGAGGCACGAGCAGAAAACTCAAAAACAAAACAACTGAAGCATACAACTGAAATGCAAGTACTCCTATCAATCGTTGGAAAACACGATTAGATGGCATTAGAATCGATTATGAGCATGTGACAAGGTCTGGAAGCGACAGAATTATTAGAGTAGCTAGAGATTTAAGATTTTAAGATTCAAGTAAATTTTTAAGATTTTCAAATGGATCACGCAGGCTGGGCCGTCCACCAAAGCGATAGCGCGGATCAGCTGGGTTTCACCTTCAACGGAAGTGCAACAATAAGATTACTTCTTAAAGGGTCCGGTGGTCCAGAGCTCGAAAATTTAGGGTATTTTTAGGAATCTTTTTAATAAAAAAATGAAAAACGATATTTAAGTTTTTATGCTTTTTATTTAACTTCTTTCACAAGCAAAATGAAAAAACAAATTGGTTTTTAATTTTAATAATTTTAAAAATGGCGCTGAAGTTGACCCTCCCGAAAAATTGGACCTGGACGGTGTTGTCCATTTTGGCTGTTCTATTTATCAAACACAAAAACCAAAACATATATTAATCAGTATGACTGTAGCTATGTCCCGTAATAGAATAAAAAAAAAAATTTACAAAATGGCGTGGTTTTGAATTTGACACTCTAAAAATCGGGTTTTTTCAGTTTCTTAATAAAATAAATACGAAGTAGTTGAAATAATAATATGATTCTAATGCAGGCGATAGCCATTGATGTTGTGAACAACATATTAAAATTTCAGACTATTCGGTTGAAAAGTTCTTTTTTTTTTTTTTGACAACACCAGGCCGAAAAACGTCGTTTCGAGATAAAAGAGTTTCAGGTTTGAGGTTCAGGAGCGCGCGGACCACTCTCTAGAAGCTATAATATTGGGAATAACCGCATGAAAATTCCTGAAATATTTCGAAATATCGAAAAAACAAAACAACGATTTTTTTACATTTTTTTACACTGGGTCCCCTTAATGTTTACAATGTTATATGTACATATGTATTTACGTAAATTGTTAACTTAGGCATATCTGTGGCTCATTTTTATCTGTAAATTGTGTGAAGAAAAACAGGTGCAAGCCTATAATAAAAGACTAAGAAGAAGAAGAATTTGAAGCTTTTATTCATTAATTGATGTTGATGATGATTACTTGATGTTGAAAGCTTTACATGCGCTTTTTTAACTCTTCGTAACCGGCATTAAACAGCTCCAGTATGAAGTCAATCAGTTCCAGCAACTTTATTGTTGTTTTCGATCTTTATTTTCGTTTCTTCCTCTGCGTGTGTAAAGGTTTGCCTTCTTTAGTCGAGAACATCCTAGGAAAGAGGAGAAGCTTTTAAAACAGGATTTAAAATCGAGTTACCAAAATTTGCTTGGTAAGTATTTAAAGCAAATAGTTTTGTCGACTGTTCTAGCAATAGCTCTTCCCAAACGAGTGCTTTAAAATTTCTAAGAGGTGAGTATACGTTAATCTCAATGGAAATCTTTCCTTTTTCCGTGAACTTTTGCACAACAGAGGAATTTCTATGTTACGCAAAACTTAAACACTATTAGTTTTGGTCAACCTTAAAGCACAGTTCCATGCCACATTTGCCCATACACTCAACCCTAAACTATTGCCCTCATTGGCTGCATCAATTCCTCCACAAGTAGCCACAGCAGTACAATCAGAACCCCAAAGTATGACACCAAATATGTATATATGTACGTACAATATACAAAATAATATGCAAAACCACCAAAGGAGGGCACTCATCTAAACCGTTGCTTTTATGGCGTTTTGAACTTCGCCTTTGCACAACTCTTTACTTTGGTCGACTCGATGTGACTGCCCTGAGGCGAGCATCTCATTGAAACGCAATAATCGCAACCCCTTCGTAAACCTGCTTGTTCTGGCAAGTATGTGCAAACGTATGTGGCATAAATATGTCCAAAAATGTTTGTTTGTAAGTGAGCCCAAGACCGCGTTTGTTGTTTTTTCTGGCTGCTTTAATTTGTCATTACTTTTTTGCAACGCCTTGCCTCTGAACATAGACGCTATTTATTTAATACATTTCCCCGATTCACTGCTTTTTCTGCTCCATTTCTTGTTGATTCACCTTCATTTCCCTCATCATTAACTGACCAAATATGCCCCCTCCGCAACCTGACTGCCTTGGCTGACTTAACAGAAAATGCATTTGCGGTCCTAGTAAGTATGTATGTCAGCGTATGTACATATGTATGCGTAACTTTGGCAAAGAAAAAGACAATTGTACAATAATAGAAAAGGCATTGCGTAAGTTGTGATGGCGCTACTGTAACCATTACCATTTTCTCATTACAGCTTCGATATCATTGTTGTTTCTTATTTCTTTTTATTGTTTTGTTCTTGCCCCTCCTTTAAACGCATATTCTGAAGGAGCAACAGCAAATTGCTGCTGGAGCCCGTTCCTTGATGATGTGCTGTACAGAACAGCCATAAAAATTAAGGGGATTAGGAGTTTTCGTTGCGTCCCCTTCGAATCTCATCCTATGAACTCTGTGGGCCTTGCCCTTAGCATTCGGCGTTTTAAGTTGGTTTATTGTTCATTGGCTGATGTGTGAGTGTGCTGTTATGCAAACATTTCGCATTACAATAGACTTTCTCGTTATTAAAGTTGTTGTTGCCTGCTTTGTGCTTCTGTAGTTTTCTTTGTTCATATACCGAGCCTTCGGAGCAGACATTGCTATTTGTTTTAGATTATTTCTTCTGTTTTTTTGCTGCCCAGTTTTTTTTTTAATCTGTTTGGTACTTATTTCACGCACTGTTTCTGCCCGCACTCTCAAATGGATATATAGACAAACAAAGCAGAGATTTTGAAATATTGGCAACAGCATCTATTGAAATTTTCCGGGACTCATTAATTCGACCTCGTATGAAGTTACAGTCATACAGAGAAAACTCTGCAAGGAAGTAAATTTCCAGATTAGAAATGGTAAAATTGCGGATTTGCGAATTGCGGGTTTAAATACCTACTCTAAACATTGACCAAAAGTATTAATGACTCCTTTAAAATACAAATAATTACAAATGTGGCTACCACAGTGACCGCTGCTTTTTGCAAATGTGTCTCTAGTGTGTTCAACCTATGATTATAACAATAAATTGTATATGGGAAAAGGCATGGCACACTTGGAGAGTGAAGTCCGAAAAGTTGTATTTTTTTGTTTAATTTGGAGGTCAATGTGTGAATAATCTTTAGTGGAACTTGTCAAGCGAATATACAATACATATTTTTTTTTTTTCAAATTAAAAAATGAAAACAAAGACAACTCACTAGTGTACAGCAAGACCGAAAACTTGTAAACGAGTCTCTCAAGGATCGTAAAAATCCTCTTCTGCCCTTGAAGCTGACCTGTCGGAAGAAATAGGAAAATCCGTTAGTGCTCGAATAGCGAGAAGAAGGCAGGTTTAAAATAATGCAAAGCCCGAAAAAAGCCGTGGCTTTCAGAAAAAAAATCGGAAAAAGCGTTTAGAAGGGGCTCTCCGATACCCACATTTTACGGAGGAGATTGGTCGAAGGTTCTGTGACCCGATGAATCGAATACGAGGGAGGGTTAGTGTACATCATTTTAAAATATCATCAACCATAGCTTCTTTACCCTAACCCAATTTCGAGGAAATAACACAAATATTATAAAACGATTTTTTTTCTTTCCTACAGATATTTGGGTCACCTGGTGTGGCATTTGTGAGGTGACGGGTTGCCGAGCCATACCATGCAGATTGCGTGTTACCCACTGTTAAGCATGGGAAAGGCAGCATTATGATCTGGGGATATATTGATGCTGAAGGTGTCGGCGAACTGATCATGTGCAAGGGTCGCATGGACAGTCAAAAGTACATGAATTGGAAACTGTACTTTTGCCTTCGGTAAGATTTTTCGAAAGTATAGGCCTTTAAGAATATACTGTCAAAGTTTTGGAAGGATATTTCCAGTATTTTCGATTCTACAGCCGTTTAGCAGGATTCGTCACGCGGCTGCATCGATCGAAAATATCCACTCTCAAAACTTGAATTTCAATTATCTCAAAACTACTTCTTTCGGCCTGGTGTTGTCAAAAAAAAAGAAAACTGTTCAACTGAATAGTCTGAAATTTTATAATGTTGTTCATCAACCGTACTAGAATCATATTATTATTTCAATTATTTCGTATTTTTTTGGTTAAAAAACTGAAACAATCACAATTTTTAGAATGTCAAATTCAAAACCACACCATTTTGTCAAATTTTTTTATTTTTTATTCTAGTACGGGACATAGCTACTGATATTGATACTGATTAATAATTTTTGTGGTTTTTGTGTTTCAGGTAAATAGAAGAGCCAAAATGGACAACACCGTCCAGGTCCAATTTTTCGGGAGGGTCAACTTCAGCGCCATTTTTTACAATTATTAAAATAAAAAAATGCTCATTGTTGTATGTAAAAGAAGTTAAATAAAAAGCCTAAAAAATTCAGTATCGTTTTTAATTTTTTTGCTTTAAAAAATTCCTGAAAATACTCTAAGTTTTCTAGCTCTTGACCTCCGGGACCCCTTAAGGCGTATAATCGAGTTCTATTCCAACAAGACAATACTCCGTGCCACACACAAGCGACTACGATGCATTGGTTTAGAGACAATATTGTTTTGTTGGATTGGGCTAGTACAGTATCCAGATCTAAATGCCATAGAAGGCTATTTGGGCTATTTTAAAATGCAAGATAAAGGAACAAAGCATAACGGCCTTGAAAAATGATTTAATTCACAAGTGGACAAGTACAACCAAATGCGCAAAATGCTTGTACGCAACCTGCCCCAGAGGATTACTGCTGTTAACAAAGCAAAGGGCGGACGCACTAAATATTAATGTTAATACCAATTCCTAATTTATTACTTCTCTTTTTAAAATGAAAAGCGTTCAGCGTTCTTTGGTTGTTGTAGTAATAGGCATTACTTTCAAATCTCGCATGTTTTCAAAACTATTTAATTATTTCTTAGGTCATTATAACCAACCCTGTTTTAAATACATCAAATATCCGATAACAGTGAAACGAGATAAATGGTGATCTATCATACAAAAAATGAGGTTTACGAATTCTGAAAAAATATAAAAATGAATTAAACTTGTTTTCTCTTTCCTGAATCCTTAGCGATTGAATTAAATGTTTCTCTTATTTGTGACATATTATCATCACATCCATTACTGCTTTTAAATTTTGCCCATCAGTCAGCTAATATTGTATCCAAGTTTTTCCCGCTGTACTGTACTCCATGTTCAGCGTCACTTGATGGGAACTTTCACCTTTCTCTTTCGATTCAGAAGGTAATTGTTTCAGAAAGTAGTCTGTACGAAAAGGGAGAAAATGAATAACTTATAGCCATAGCAATATTTTTCTCTGTTTCTTGGTTAATTCTATTTAACGACCTACCAACCATGCACAACCCCAGGGAACGTCAGTGGTCAATGGGCTGGTGAGGTAAACTTAACACTTTTATAAGTGTGCCGCTTGTTCCAAGTACAGACACCCGCTTATCACCGCATCTTACATGCTGAATCAGACGTCGAGAAAAAGTTGTTTTTAACGAAGTTTATGCCTCATTTCTCTGTTCCCACTCTGTTACTCTGGGAGGTATTCTCCTATCCACCACCTTGTGACGCGCCCCATGCGTAATAGTATCCGCCCTATATTCCGGCTAGGAACGTCATTAAAATGTAATGCTACACTTTTTTGCATTCAAATTATTGGCAAGGAAACACTGTAACCACTTATTAATTTTGTAGCTGAATAACTAATTTAATTTTGTTCTATATTTCATTTTTTTTTCTCTCTACACCGATACTTATCATTAAAACTTCTGAACATCCCATGATAACACATATTTGTATACATACATAAATAATATTCGCCAGTTCGCCAGTTGAATAGTGTTAGAGACAAATTAGCGGTGTACGATTGTACATTATTGCGCACTGTTTTCATTTGACGCCTACTGAAAATGTCCGATTAATATTTTTGTGGAACATCTGTTCCCGAAGTTCATAAAGCACTTCAACAGTCCTTATTTCTTTCGAAAGAGCTGCTGCTATCAAGCCATGTTTATAAAAATTACCCAGCTAAATACCGACGGCATTTGGTTCCAACAAGATGGCGCAACTTGCTATACAGCGCACTTAACAATCAATTAATTGAAATATTCAAGCCATCATTGACGCCATATTACCAATATTGGATCGAATGGACCATGTAACTCTTAGCCGCGGGGGACATATGACAGATATTATATTAAAAGAAAATGCCATGAAGTTATCTACCAGATTATAATAAAAAAAATTCACTCCTCACGTCTTTATTAACATTTTAAGTTTTCAAGCTCTTAAAAAAGCACCCGATGTGTACATACCTTTATTGCAAATGTCCACTCAAATTCATTTAAAGAGCTAACCTTTATTTTCCTTTGAAGCAGCACTCAACGCATTCACCTACATGCGCCCGTGCGCATGCATACACATACATATATAAAAATGTATGTAGTGATGTAACTATAAGCATTTCACGGTTCATCAGATCCCACTACCAGCATCTCTGACCATCGGCAATATGTACTCATACTAAAGTATACGACGCCTTCTGTGTTTTCGTCTAGTTCGTGCTAATTCTCACAGCAGCGATTGGCAACCTTTATAGCATACCTGATTACTAGCAATGACTTTGAAACTGTTCAGAATGGGATGGGCTTTGAATACAAGGCACCTGTTGTTTATCTTTAATGCCTTTAATAGCCTATTTGTCCACGTGTTTGTGGGACCTAACTGTTGCTTGTGTCTTGCGTATGCGATTGAGGGATTTTCAGTAGACATTTCGTTTTATTTGCACAAACATAAATAGTGTAAAGTAAGAGGGTGATTGCGCTGTTGTATGATATATGTATGTATGTATACGTATGTATATGGATATGTATACATTTATATGCATATGTATCATGAATAAGTATACATATGTATAAATATATGTTTATGGGCAAAACAATAAGGACAGTTAGCTATCTTCCATTTAAAGAGTTGTAGTGTATATCAGTTATAAGATTAAACAGGTTACTCCATAAATACACACAATGTGTACTTTTTAAATTCGTTTTATATTGTGTGTTAAAATTTGCGTAGTTGCTTGGAAAGTGGATTCCGAATTTGAAGCAAAAATTTTCCCTACCAAAACAAAATATACTGCCCACGAAATCAGAAAAAAATGGGTTTTCGCAAGTCTGCCAGCAGATATTATTTGAGAGATTAGAAATAAAAAAACGAAATCCGGTTCACGTTGCTTCATAACCCGTTAAATGTGAGGGATATCTTTGTGGGATATGCATGGATTTGTAAACTATATTCAAAGCTGCCGAAGATGTAAAGAAATAATTCATAAAAAACAGTGTCCTGCCAAAAATCTACGTGTCCATTGCGCAAAACGTAACTAGAATTACAATTCACTAGAGAAAAGTGATTCTCGCACACCAGTGCAAATATGCAATTTTTGATTTCGACGATTTGTTGAACGCAATGAGAAAAACTTGTGAGCGATTAAGTGATGTGCGTGTGTATTGCAGTTTAATTGAAATGGCCTTTCAAGACCCGCCTTGTCTTCTTTGCAATATGTCATACAAACGATGTATTGTTATGGTCTATTTTTGAAATTTCATTAGTCAGTGCCTGTTTTTCTTAAAAAAAAAAATGATTTGCTGGAAATAGGAACTTTAACAACATACAACCACTTTGAGAACCTGCGGAGTTTAACAGCCCTATTATGTAAAACGATTATGTGTTACGTTCCGTCATGAACGGAACTCCCATCACGAATTCGGGAAAAATGCTACTAGTATTTCCGACGCTTCTGGAGTTAATGATGCCAAACCAATTTAACCAATATAGAATTCATTATTTAAAAATATAATTTAAAAAAAAACCATGAAAGAAAAACAGATAAAGAATATTAGAGAATACTTCGAATTTCATTAAAATTATTTAGTAATATTTAAAAAAAAAGTAATTTCTAGAAGAAAGATCTAGGCCAATATGATTTAAAAGCGTTTAAAGTTCTCTAAAATTTCTAAGGCTTAAATCACAGCTCCGAGGCGGCCAATTAATATCGGAATTTCGGCTGATTATTCGGTTTTCAAAAACGGTAGCCAAAAGTTCGAGTGTAACTTTGGCAGTGTGAC
The DNA here is from genome assembly GCA_037575425.1 of Anastrepha fraterculus. Taxonomy (NCBI): domain Eukaryota; kingdom Metazoa; phylum Arthropoda; class Insecta; order Diptera; family Tephritidae; genus Anastrepha; species Anastrepha fraterculus. Next base: position 15,283 of record JAYXIM010055686.1, on the reverse strand, counting down.
AAGTTGCACCGTCCTGTTGAAACCAAATCTCGTCCATGTCATCCTCTTCAATTTTTGGAAACAACTCGTTGACCATGTCACGGTAACGCTCGCCATTTACTGTAACCGAGGCTCCTCGCTCATTTTCGAAAAAAAGGACCCGATGATGCCGCCAGACCAAAAACCGCACCAAACAGTGACTCGTTGTGGATGCATTTGCTTCTCTACAGTAACGTGTGGATTTTCTGAGCCCCAAATCCGACAATTTTGCTTATTGCCGTAGCCACCGATGTGAAAATGAGCTTCATCAGAAAACAAGAAGAAGACTCGCCACTTTGGAAATAGGTTTTCAATATTTTCCAATTTTGTTCAAGCGTATAGCATCCCATTTCATAAACGTCAAACCTTTAAGTAAATTATGAACTCATTTGACATGTCATTTGTGTTACCATTCTCAAAAAAATAGGTGATTCAAAAACCAAACACTATATGGCCCACCCTGTATCATGATTTCGTAAGCTTCATTCAGGAATATTGAAATTAATTTTCTCGAGCAACGATGGGGAGTCAATCGCCCCACTTATCAAATTGAAAACGAAAGTGAGGGAGAGAACAGTCTAGCGTTTTTAGGCTAATGGGCATGCATCAAGTTTTTATAACAAGAATAAGAACAGCATTCAAACTCGGAAAAATTCAAAGGCTGAAAAAAACCTTCGAAAAAATTCTACAGCCTGTCTAATGGGAGCGTATTCGTCAAAATTTAAACTTAGAGTTTCGTTATAAAAAAATTTAAATGCTTGTAATGAAACTATTTTTTGACAAAACATAGTGCAATTTATTATTTTTGTGAGAAAGTTAGAAAATGTACTTTCTTTTTACAAAATGAGTTCCGCGTATAGCCCCGCACGAAAAACGATTTGAAGCAGTGTTCCTATATTCACACCCTAAATGTCTAAAAATGTCACATACATATGCAGCAAAATATTTGAAGAAGTCGGAGACATTTATATAGTCTATAGTATATAAAAGTGGTGTTAATGTATGCCAAGGCACGATTCGAGGACGTTTACATGCAGAAGACTTCAAATTACGGAACACATTTGGACTGCCGCTCTATCTTCGGAACGAAATTGGGCAAACGGCATATTCTAGGATGAAACTTCCTTTTAGGCGAATCGTTTCATGCGTCTGTCATGTTATACTGTTCATAATCGATAATTTCAACAAACATCCAGTTAAGTTTCATATTTGCGGATGGTTTTCCGAAAAAGGATTTGGTTGTTTATATGTGTTAACCCATAATTTGAATGCAGTTTTGATGAATAAAATGAATTATTATTAAAATTTATGAAAAAGCCATATTACCGCCAGCTACGGAGATATTTGGCTGAATTCGCAGAAATCAATACAAAATATGTCTCGAAGATATGCGGCCCTTACAGCTAATGGTGGCGACTATACATTTAATGGAATATGAGTATAATAAATATTATAAAGCCATATAATACAGTTTATTAAACTCAAATTGGCCAAATAGTCTCTAAGTTATGGCGATCACGTTGCCATTAAACAAACTATATTTACTATCTTCTCCTACGGTTACATTATTAATTCATATTGGTTTTATTCCCTTCCAATACACACATTCCAAAATTTCTTCCAATCTTCAAAGCACTTTTCATTGGTCCCTGTTGAAATCACCTTCAGTCCCTTCTGCACTCTACTTTATCGCTCAATCACTCAATCAAATGCTGTACACGACGAGTCCTGGGAACAAAAAATAGTCAAATGGGGCCATATCATGTGGATTCGGAGCTTGGTGAGAGATACCATCCTTGTTTGTGGTCAAATAGTCACTTACAAAATGGGATGTGTTTGCGATGCGATGCGATGTCGTGGTGACGAAAACACAGTTCCAAGAAGTAATTTGGAATTTTTTTTTAAATTTTTTACTATTGTTTTGTTGTTATTTCATGATATAATGTGATTTAGCAATTTAAATATTGTTGAAAATCTACTTCGATTACAATCTTATAAGATTAGGTAAAGCAGTGACCAGATTATTAGCTCAAAGGCTTCTGTAAATATATGAAGGCAGACTTTCTACAGTTAACAGCAGCTGAAGGATTACAATTCCATCAGTATATGCAAGTACAATTTTTCAATTCTTAGTAAGACAGCACCGGCAACGGCGGCTCCGAGACAACACTTTTGAAATTAAAGTAATATTTGAAGAAAACATTTTTATACAATGTTTCGGTCAGAGACAACAACCTGGTACTGATGAACTGAAAGTGAGTCTAACGCTTGGACTTGACTTAGGCCACTCGAATCCTTTTTTCATTAGAAAGAACTTGAGCAGAAACTTACCTCTGCTAAAAACAAACTTCGAGAAGCCACGGTGGTTGCCCAACGACTGCAATTGTGAAACAATTGGAGTTAGCTGTTTCTTCATGCGGAATAACCACCATGGCCGTCATACCCAGAAACCAGGAAACAGACGCCAGACAACAGCAGCATGAGCCATTTAGCCAGTTTACAACATTAGCCGTTTTTCATTGCCTGAGTTGCGCGCCATTGCGGCAGCCACAATGATGGCGGCGGAGACGCCGGTGATGGTGGTTGTGGCAGTGGTGATGGCGATTGCAATTGTGCGAAGCATTGCAAGGCAATAAACTTTTCAGTCAAACGTTAAAGGCAATAGCAACAGCAACAACAATAAATGTAACAATTGCAGCTTAATGCGGCCGAGATGGAGTTGAATGTGCAGCGCACATAGTCAAAAGTAAATACGCATAGACGCATTGAAAAGTTGCATCCAGGCAGCAGTGTTTCTTATTGCAATGCGCATAACAAACATACATTTGTACATACATACATACATACCAAACTTGCATGGGTATACAAGTGAACGTTGGAATGAAGTAAGTTGCATGCAAAACTTTCCTTGTGAAACGTGTCGTAATATGAAATTCAAGTCTTGTCCCGATTCGGCGCAACAACAACAAACATAATAATGATTGCAACTAAAGTAAAAACAACAACTAAGGCCTTGCAAAGCTTGGAGCAACTGAGAGCACAGACAGAGGAATGGTTTGCACAATGCACTCAAGCTGAAAACATAAAGCTACTAATGCGGCATATTCTTGAGGATCGAAAACACGGCTGGCGAGGCATCAGCAGAGAGAAGAAGTTTAGAAAAGAGCGAAAGTTCGCTGCACAAAACTGCAAAAGTTGCAAAATTTTTAGTATTTTACTGTAACTTAAAAAAATTCTACCTAATTCTACCTCTTCGAAAGTCAGAAGTACGTAAGTACAAAAATCAGTATAGGTGCATATGTATCTATGTACATTTATATTTATGTACGTTGAGATTATCCAATCGGAGTTTAAAACGACTTTGAAAGAGTACTAAAACAATATAAAATATAGGAATTTCAAGGAATCATTAGCTCATTTACCCTCTTGCTGTACCGAATAATACTAAACAAGTGCAACAAAATACATTCAAATGAAACTTTTTAAATGCACAAATAAGATATTATATATGTATTAAATAGAATTTTTGAAAACAGCTACTTCCAGCAAGTGCTTCCAATTATTGGCACAGACAGATTTTTAATCACATTTACAAAATAATAGTCCAAATTTGTCACAGTATAGAAATAGATTGTAACTTACAAAGCAAGTTTAATATCTTAGAGTTAAGCAGCAAATGCTTTGAATTTTTCAGAAGTCAAATCCAAACTGTCTGAACTTACTTATTGGATGCCCTTCAAATAAAAGATGATTCTTTCTAAACTCCTCTGACTTCGCTGACATTAGAAAAGAAATATTATACAGCACTACAAATAGTATTCTTTTTTAAATTTCATTCTTACCGGTTTACTTAGAATTAAAAGGAAATAAAATATTTCTATTGATTAATTTATTTATTATTCATTAATTTTGGGATGAGAATCAGTAGAACAAAACGCAGTTTATTCGGAAAAGAAATTAAACATTGAAAGAAATCAGTACATTTTCACGTTTTAATTCAAAAATTGTCTCCAATTAGTTTTTCGACTTGTAGTCCAGTCATCTGGTAGTTTGACCTGGAAAGTTTTGGGGGAGTTTTGAAACTGGATAATTTTTATAGATTTTGAGATGCTCTTTTCGAATTTCAACTTTGCCACCTCGTATCTGTGACGCTAGCGCCGCCATATTGAAAAAATGGCGCCTAAAAACAGTTTTTTTACAATATCTCCATTCCGACGTATTTTATGAGAAAAACATATGTATACGAAATTTAACTAGAGATAATTTCCTACATTTTAAGTTATTACAATTTTTTTGTAAAATCAATAGTTGTTGGCGTATGAGCGCCAAAAAGTACATTTTAATATGCGTTTTCGAAAAAAACTCATTTCCACACCACGTGGAGGTAGAGTAAGTGGCGCGTTTTTTTATCGAGGTGTCCCCTGTCGGTTTAATCCACATATGATGCACACTTTCGAAAATTTAGCGCAGTCTCCTACGTTTTACCGTTCCTAATGGACCAGGCGTTGCGAGTTCGTCTTGGGCACCGATCAAGACGTCGCAGACTGAAATCTCGTCCGCATCATATGCGATTATCAGACTCATCACAATCCTCTTTGTTGTCCGTGTTCATCAAACGTTTGCTCTAAAATAGTCGCAGTTTCTTCTTCTTCACGTAACCCAATTGCATTTGCGAATTTTCTACAAGCACCACTACAATTTGTGCATATAATGGAGCATTTTAACCATCCACAGGCCTTCCTGACATCCCTTTTTACATTTACAAGAAATAAGTTTTAACAAGGATTCTGGAGCTGGGGGCTCGAGTGTCGTAACAGGAACTAACCCATTTTTATTTCTGTTCCATCCCCATTGTTCTGCATTTTGTTCATTCCCGTACCACTGCTGAACCTGGTGATAGGTTCGAAATGAATGCTGCCGTGCTGCTGCCTCTGTTGGTGGTAGGGACACAATATTAAATTTATTTTTATATGCTGATTTTGTGAGGCATGCATATCTGTACTCATTTAAAGACTTGATTTTCTTACTTTTCACATCACTGTAACCGTATAATTCAAGAAGAAAACGTTCTCCTGCTTTAGCAATAATCTCTGGATCGACGTTTGGATTTTTAAATACCTGAATAACCTGGTTTAAATTAGGATTTTTTCGGAGTACATTAATGAATTTCATTTTTCCTTGATAAAAGAGTGCACATGTTGTATCACAGCCACTGAATGCATGCACAAATAAAATATGATCTGCAGCTGTTTGATCTATAATACTTTCAGTGGAATATATTTGTTGGGTAATTTTACCTTTTCCTGGTTTGAGAAAGTCAAAAGAATAAGAAGATCTATATCTTGATTGATGGAGTATAATGCTTTGTCTCATAGATTGTAGAGCGAATATCTTCCATAAAAATTTCTGTTGCTATTTTAACAATACGCCGACGTTCTTCTGCTTTGTCATCACTTTTTTGATTGTATCAGGCTTCCGTTAATAGCTTAAGTCCTGTATTTCGGAAACAAACCACCGGAGCCTTTTTGGCAGTGTTGACTGTTTTTATGTGTGGGCGGTAATCACCTTCAATTTTGGCTACCAATTCGTCCAAGGAAAACTGACACTCATCGGAATTCTGCTCAAGATAAGAATAAATGAACTGGACCCTTTTTTTTATATTTTCAGCTGGTGGTGCTTGATACATTTTTTCATGCAGGAATTATGGTACTGTGCATCGGCTGCGACCAAATCATTCACATGCTGAAGACGCTCAACAATTGCTCGACCCCAATCATCATTACGAGCTCTAGCAAGTTCAGAAATATTATTTTTCATTGATAATTTTCGCACACTGTACACAACCGCTTTTGTTTTTGTTTTGCTATAAGCTCTGCTGTTATTTCATCAGCACATAAAAAACAATGGTCTTTGAAAGAAAATGTTGGGTGCGAGGATCGTAGTTGTAGTTGAGGTGTCGTGACATCACTTCCCCTACGCAACGATGCAGCGATTAACTTTTCATTGATGTATCGTTTTCGACATACATCATGAACCACTATCGATTTTATTCCCGCCAAAAGTTTAACTTTATTGTTATTTCTTTTAACACTTGATTTACGAAAAGTCTCCAATCCTTTTTCCTTCACTTCAATTGTTTCATTTTCTAATAATGGATTATCACAATTTCTTTCATCAGAAGCCATGACTCTAAAAACACAAACTACACTGTAAAACGATAAACGTATACTGATGACTCAGTCTAAACTAGATACTTCTCTTCAGTTCTACCGACAGATGTTTCGTTGAAGGTCGAGAGAGAAAGGGACCCTTCAACAAAGGCGACACATTACCCTTATACCTGCTTTTCTAAAACCTGCTATAGGAGAAGATTATTTTAGAGAAATATACGAAAAAGCGTGGTGGTGTAGGTGAATATTACTTTGTGGCGCTCGTACGCCAAAAACTATTGATTTTATAAAAAAATCGTTATAACATAAAATGTAGGAAATTATCACTAGTTTAATTTTGAACACATATGTTTTTCTCATAAAATGCGTCGGAATGGAGATATTGTAAAAAAAACTGTTTTTAGGCGCAATTTTTTCTATATGGCGGCGCTAGAGTCGCAGATACGAGGTGGCAAAGTTGAAATTCGAAAAGAGCAAAAAAGACCAAAATCTATAACAATTACCTAGTTTGAAAACTCCCGGAAAACATTCCAGGTAACTCTCTTTTTCTTACCAAATTGCTGGACTATTGCATTTAATTTATTTTGCAATATTACTCACATAAACAGAAATATGTTGCAGTAATAAATAATTTCCATACATTCCAAATCATAGAAAAATTTAAATAATTCGTTTGGAATATCCGCTATAATATTTTCTGGATTGTTCTAACGAAAAATAAAACTACTTTACTCAAAAAGTGTTTCCGTTCGGAGCCGGCTTAAAACTGTAGGTCCCTTCATTTATGGAAAAATATCAAGACAGTCACCATAAATTGGAGGAGGACCTCTGCCAAACACCCAAAAAGGGTGTAAGCTCCAATGCTTTAGAGAAGAGTACAGTCTCATCGGCATTATAAATATTATCTCGAGTATTTCTTTCTAATAACGGTGGAAGGGTATTATCTTTGAAAGAAAGATGTCCTAATTGATTTGCAGATACTGAGTCCCCATGACTTCGTTTCAAACTGAGATTTTCTTTTTTTTCACCCTAGGGTTGGTGTACCCTCATTTGGAGAAAAATCTATTGCAAATTACGCCGTCACCACAACCTCTTTTCCATCAATTGTGCAAACTATTTCGCTATTGAGTTGTTGATCGGCTCTTTTTTAATTTTTTACTCGCTTTTCTTAAGCATTTCATTTTCGCACCAGACTTTAATTTTGTCAATAATTTCAACTTTTGTGTTCAATCAGAAACTGGTCACATACGTAATAAAAACTTTCTTATATAACCGTATATACTGTTATAGAATTGGTACTAGAAAATTCTTTACTCTTAACATTATTTTCTTGTAAGCATTTTATATACGTTGGCTTTTACCTACCATTCTTTCTTATATATGTAGTACTTAGCGTAGGACGCCGATGAGTGAATTCCTTTAAACATGCTGGCTTCTTGGTTATGCCTACACGCAAAATAAATATTAATATACAAATATTTATCTTCAGGCACCCTAGAAGCAAGCGAATACCGCCATGCGTCACGCAATCACAATTCTAGTTGCTTACATATATACATACATACATACAAACATGGCACACAAATTGACACCTAGCGACCAGCTGCAGCCCAACACATAAGCCGAAAAAATTAAACTCTGTCATGTTGTTTAACCAGACGCCAATTAATCTATTTCAGTTTCCTGTTGCTTTTGACTGCGGAGCCATTCGTCAGAACAAGTCCTATTGCTACATTAAGTGTTGTGAGGGGCTAGCTTTACTTTTCATTTAACTTTTACTTTCCATGATTCTACATACATGGAGCTATATACATACATACATACCATGTGTATGCGCGTAATTCTTAAGCACGTTGCTTGCCTGTTCAAGATACATACTTACATATGTATTGTACTTGTATATGCCTAAAAGTAAAATGTTAAATAGTGCAAGTAGTAAATCCAATTATTCTCATACTTTTTGTTTATTAAAATAAAAATCTTAAAAGAGATTTTGGCAGAGGATATTCTGGGCAGCCGCAATATATTCATTCAAAATAAGGAAGATAATGTGTCCCAAAGGAATATATTTTTACTAACAAATCAAAAAAATAAAAGCTACTGATTTTTTTAAACTACTCGTAGCTGTCAATTTGAAAAAGCTAAAAGTAGGTGTAACTATTTGTAAACCAAGTGACTAGTGTCCAGGATTTACTGCTTCGACAGCAAATACTAATTTTTTAAACTACCTTTATTCCTTAATAAAATTAGAATATACAGGGTGAACGTTACCAAATTCAAACTGCTTGTATCTGTAAAACAGCTCATGACATCAACGTCAAAACTGTTCTAATGACAGTTCAATATATTGTTTATAAGTCATCAAAAGCATTTGCGTCTCAGTTTTGTAATTTTTTTTTTCTCTGATGGATAGTGTGATTGCGTTATATGTAGCAGGAAAATCACAACCAGCCATTGTTCGTGAGCTCAGTCAACTCAAAGTGAATAAAAAGTTTGTGTATCGCACTATAAAACGTTACAATGATACTGGAAGAAAAATGGCCAAAGAACTGAAAATATCGCAAGACAGCATTCGACGCATATTGAAAAATTAGCTCAAGGTCAAGGCTTACAAGTTCCAAAAAGCACACGATCTTTCACCCCAGCAAAAAAAAGGTCGGTGCGAAAGAGCAAAGGGGTTGTTGGGCTTGCAGGAACGTGGCGAATTTCCTAACATTGTGTTTTCTGATGAAAAAAATTTCCCAATTGAGCAGATTGTAAACACTCAAAACGATCGTGTTTACTTGAGCGAACGCTCATACGAGAATTTGAGCCCACGTATGGCCACTCGAAGCAATTTCCCATCGCAAGTAATGGTTTGGGCCGCACTGACCGCTGATGGACGCTCTTCAATCGTTTTTATCAAGCCTGGTGTCAAAGTGAATGCAACTTATTATCGGGAAAATGTTTTAGAATCGGCTTCAGAGCCGTGGACAAGCAAACATTTCGGTCGTAGACCATGGACGTTCCAACAGGACTCGGCACCATCTCATAAAGCTCGTGTGAACCAAGAATGGTTGAAAAATCATGTTCCACACTTCATTTCGTCCACACAATGGCTTTCGAATTCGCCAGACGCAAATCCGATGGACTATTCCATGTGGTCCATTTTGGAGAGCAAGGTGAGGACTAAAAAATATGCCAGTATGGATGCGCTGAAAAAAGCGATTATACGAGAATGGGTCAAAATACCTCAAGATCACATGCACGTGCAGCATGCAACTCATTTTTTGACCGTTTGAAGGCTATAGTCAAGGCAAAAGGTGGTCATATCGAGCTAAAGTGAATATATATTAAATTGTAATCATTTTTGAACAATTTTATCTTTGAAATCAATAAAAACTAATTTCACACAAAAAATGTATGGTGTTTTGAATAGGTAACACTTCATATCGTTCACCCTGTATGTTTTTAAAATTATGCTTTAAAAAATGTTTTCTTTAGCTAGCTACATTCATCTGTATACATATGTACTCGTACTTCTACATATAAAATTAAATTATTATTTGGTGTTTAAGGTTTCTTGGCAATTTTGAGTTTTTAAATACCAACTGAGAAAATTATTAAGAAGCAAGTAAGCTCAGACCGAACTATATAATATTATATATAGAGAATTTCGAGGGCAAGATTTTAATCCGCTGTTCATAGTACATAAGTCCAATCGTAATTTGATGAGGAGCAATGTGTGTGCCGAAATTGAGCTAGTCTTAAAGGGTGATCAAGTTAGAAGTATAGGATTTTAAATAAGTATAGGAAATAAATCAACGAAAATTCAAATTGATTGGGCAACCTTTATTATTTTTGGGTAGAAACATCGATCAAGTTTATTTTTTAAAGATAATACCTTTTTAGTATTTCCCACAACTACGTTGTATTTCGAATTTTGAATGAATGTTGGGTTCTAATACATACCTCAATCGAAGCTGGTTTATCCAAAAAGCATTTAGACTTTATATACCTCCACAAATAAAAGTCCAAAGTTGTGATATCACACCATCTTGGTGGCCAATTCACTGGTCGAAGATGAGAAATAAATTGCTCACCGAAACGGCGACGCACTAAATCCATTGTTTCAGGGATTGTAAGCGTTTGGTTGGCGCCAAATGTTTTGGAGACCACGGACTTCAATTTACGGCATCTAAAAGTCGTTTATCAGGGCGCGATAGAGTTCGTTATTTACTGTTATATTGGCGACAGCCTCTTCGTTGAAGAAATATGAACCGATGATTCCTCCAGCCCTTAGGCCGGAACAAACGGTTGTTTTCAATGGATGTAATGGCTGTTCGGCGACCGCCGTAGCCGAATGGGTTGGTGCCTACCATTCGGAATTCAGAGAGAATGTAGATTCGAATCTCGGTGAAGCACCAAAATGAAGAAAACGTTTTTTCTAATAGCGGTCGCCCCTCGGCAAGCAATGGCAAATCTCCGAGTGTATTTCTGCCATGAAAAAGCTCCTCATAAAAAATATCTGCCGTTAGGAGTCGGATTAAAACTGTAGGTCCCTCCATTTGTGGAACAACATCAAGACGCACACCACAAATAGGAGGAGGAGCTCGGTCAAACAATCGAAAAGGGTGTACGCGCCAATTATATATGTATACATATATTATGGCTGTTCTTAAGTGGCTTCGGGTTTTTCTTCAGCCCAAATACAGCAATTTTTCTTATAGACGTAGCCCTTAAGCAAAAAACGGGCCTCTTCGTAGAACTTCATAGCTTACTTGTATGGAAATTAACGTTATTAAGCGATTTTACCCAATTTCAATACCAAACCATTTTTAAAAAAGAGTAATATATAAACATATGCACCAAGTTTCACCAAGTTTTGCGCACAGACGGACTTGGCTTAGCCGACTCCTCTCATCGTTCTGAACATTTAAGTATATTTGTGCCTATCTATCTAGATTATTTTATACTGTATAATACAACCGTTATGTCAACAAAATTGTAACACAAAATAAAATAAAATTTGCCTCTTATAGAATTCAGAAATATTCTATTATTAGCGAAATACAACTTAGTTCCCTGAGATAAAAAATTTTGATTTTTCAACAACTAAAAAATTAGCTGAATAAAACTTAAAAAGAAAAATTAATTTTTTAATTTAATCTTTAATATTTTTAAGAAATTTTATTTATTCAATTTTTCAATCCTGGTATGTCTCGCATGTTTTTGAATGATTAACATCCCAGCCAGCCAAGCCAATTCACTTTTCCTGAAAATTTAAAGATCAAGGCACATTGGACAAATGCACACAGACGCTTAAATATTGTATAAATAACACTGTGGAACAAATTCAGGTTAGCAAAAGTTAGGTCCATTCTGAGAGTGGCGGGTGAAAATAGAGGCGAAATTAGAAGACCCGTATCGCGGCGTTTGTTTATGTTAGTTCGAATTTTTTTTTAATCGGCCTTCGAAGTTTGCAGTCAAATGCCGATTTTCAGTATATTGTTTATATGGTTTTTTGGCTATAACTCGTCGACTAATTGATATTTTTTCAATCTGTAAAAGCCAAATTATTGCTAGAGACCTGTGCAATAATTACAATTTTTGAAAAAATTGATTTCGAAAATTTTTATGGTACTTATGAGGCAAAATGTTGGAAAAATTATTTTTTTTTCATGTTTTTTGAAAATATTTTCAACAAAACTAAGTCTTTTTTACATTTTGTGTGGTCTATAATATGCTTCTCAGTTTCTTAAATAAATGTAATTTGAAAAAAAATTGTCTTAGTCGACAATTTGCGCTTTAGGCATACAGTCATAATACAAAACTTGCGTTTTTTGAGCTTAATATTAATTTATTTCTCATTTTTTATTTACCAATTTTGTTCAGTGTTGGTTTTGAAGAAACATAGAAAAAGAAAATATAAAAATATGGAAAAAAATATAATTTTGAAATGTTAATAATGAAAAGTTTTAAGTAGAAAAATAAAATAAATTAAATTAATAATTTGGCCAGCTGCCGTTTAGCAGGCGGCTGTGGATCAACATCACTGCTCTCTCTAATGTCTTGGTCATCGTCATCATCATCAGAGAGATCGATTATTTCGTCCAACAGATATTCTGGATTTTCATCTGTGTCTTCCCCTTCTTCCTCTGTTTCCTCGTCTTCCTCTTCTTCAAAGGTGTTTTTATACCACCAACAAATTTCAGCGAGTATCGCATCTGGAGATTTCTTTCCTCTGTACCTGAAACGAAAATAGTTTTCAATCGTTAACATGTTTAAATTGTGCACTCTGACCAAGATATTAGAAAAATCTAGGAATTCAAAATATGCACACTCTATAGTTACCTTATTTCAAATGGAAGCGCAGTTTGGTGATGACGTTCGCCTTGCTCATCAGATTCAGTTGGCAACTGTTGAGCGAGTTTTTCAAGATGCTGATGCAAGAGATGAATTTTGTATGACATATTAACCCCAATTTCAGCGAAAGCTGCCAACATGTTTGCAACAGATTGCCTGTAGTTTTCTTCACGTTCTTTACCCAAAAGTCCTTTGATGACTGCTTTCAATGCGAGCCATCCATTTAATTCTCGGTCTGTCAGAACTTGCTCAAAATCTTGACGACTCATTAGTTTCCGTATGTCGGGACCATTAACAACCCCTTCCTGAATTTTGGCCTTACTTAGTCTTGGGAAAATATCTTTCAAGCGGTTGAATACTGCTGGTCTTTTTGCGATACATTTCAAAAAATTTTTAGCAATGCCAAGTTTAATGTGGAGCAACGGCAACAAAATTTTCATTTCAGGAACAAGACTTTCGTGTAGCCTATTGTCATTAGGCCATTTTCGCCCAATTCGACTACTCCAGTTATGTTGTTTGTACTGGTTTCTTCCTTTAATACCTTCTCCGTATCGTGAATCCCAATCGCACAAAAAACACGGATATTTTGGACGGCCAGATGCTGTTAAGCCTGTAATCAAGGAAACTACTTTGAGGTCGCAGCAAATGCGCCATTGGTGTTCGTTATATTCGACTACTTCCAGAATGTCTTTCAATTTATCGAAAGTTTCACTAGTGTCAGTGCTATACGCAATCGGAACAGAAGGCATTATATTTGTCTTGTGCAAAAGCACAACTTTTAAGCTGATTAGTGAACTATCGATAAAGAGACGCCAATCATCTTTTTTATAGGTTAACCCTATCGCCTCCATTAACTTTTCAATATCGTTGCAATAAGCGAAATTTTTTGCATCATTGACATTGAAGAACTTTTGTAACTCTTTTTGGCGTTTTCGATATGCTGTTACTTTTGTACCTTTCGTCAGCAAATTATTTCCTTTCAAAAATGACGCCAGTCGTTCTGATTTTTTCTGAGTCAAACACAAATTTGCAACAATTCCATCCAATTGGTTTTGTGTTATTAGGATTGGGTCCTTTGATGTTTTATTTGATGTACCTTCACCAGGGTTGAATTCTGAGGAGAAATCCATGGGTGTGGCAGGGGTGGTTGTAGTACTGATACCTGTTTGAAGATCAGTACTTCGGTATGTTGGTACTGGAACGAATTCTGAGTGCGGTAATGGTAATTGGACACTTGACACTGCTACATAAGTTTTATTCTTTGTTTTCCTTCTATTCAAAGTTTTATTGTAGTTGGTACATCCATAGCAATTTTCTTCTTGATGTGGGCTATTATCTGACCAAATCATTGGTACACCAAAAGGCATAGCCTTCTTCTTTTCACTTTTCCATTGCATAAGAATTGAATAGCAATTAAAGCAAACTTTTTTAGGGGCATAGTTTACGTCATTGATAAACTCTTGCGAGAAATATTGTCTATAGATTTCCAAAAAAGAATCAGTCACATTGCCGCATTTTTCATCGCTTACTATGAAACGTCCACAAATATTACAAAAATGGTTCATTTTACATGTTGGTTCCGACATTTTTAATACAATATATATTATAGAATGTTTTTTTTTGTTAATTTTATGAAACTGATACACTTAACTTAAATCACTCAATAAATGAAATAGGTTCCAAAAGAATGAATAGCAAATTTTATCACGACCGAGCGAAAATTAAAAGACATCAGCTTCGGCTGAGTTTCGAGTCTTAACTGAATCTTTATTTTTGAAATTAGTTCGCATGCAACACAAATGTTTACAAATATTATTTTAATAGCTATTGATTGTTCCTGGAAATTCCCTTTCTTAATTGTATTCTGGGAATTTCCTTTTCCTTAATTATTTTTGGAGCATGCTTTCTTCTCGGATAATCCCTTTTTTAATCCATACTTAGCATTTCCTTTTCTTTAATTGTTTTTGGAATGTTCCTAATTCTTGAAACTTCTCTTTTTAATTACTTCTACCGAAATCGATATTTATTTAATGGTTTTGGGGATTTTTAATTACTATGTGTTTACTAGGAATTTTGGGTTTTTTTACATTAGTTTTATGTAATGAATGTGTGTATATCGCACAAATTTTCGACTGATACTATATTTTTTTCCATGATATTTATGTCATGGATTGAAAACTATATTTTAGATAAGAAAAAAAGCGAAAAAAATGAGTTGCTTGCCAGATATTAAGAAATAATAAGGAAAACGTTAATTTTTCGAACATTTTGTGACTTTCGTCAAAGTAGCTGCCAAAGTATTTAATCCCGTAATTTTCTTTTCAAATTACATTTATTTAAGAAACTGAGAAGCATATTATAGACCACACAAAATGTAAAAAAGACTTAGTTTTGTTGAAAATATTTTCAAAAAACATGAAAAAAAAATAATTTTTCCAACATTTTGCCTCATAAGTACCATAAAAATTTTCGAAATCAATTTTTTCAAAAATTGTAATTATTGCACAGGTCTCTAGCAATAATTTGGCTTTTACAGATTGAAAAAATATCAATTAGTCGACGAGTTATAGCCAAAAAACCATATAAACAATATACTGAAAATCGGCATTTGACTGCAAACTTCGAAGGCCGATTAAAAAAAAATTCGAACTAACATAAACAAACGCCGCGATACGGGTCTTCTAATTTCGCCTCTATTTTCACCCGCCACTCTCAGAATGGACCTAACTTTTGCTAACCTGAATTTGTTC